>PVIC010008248.1:0-48737 GCA_004025085.1 Thryonomys swinderianus | reverse complement strand
GGGAGGGAGGGAGGGAGGGAGGGAAAGGACTTGCAAAGTGTTTAACTGGACAGAGACTCAATTCCACTTCCTGCTTCAGTAAGGATCCTAACTAGCCTTTTCATTCCTCTTCTGCTTGTATGAGAGTAACATTTTTCAACACAATGACCTGGGAGGGGGAGGAGGCTGCAATATTCATTACTAATGAACTCATGGGGTACCACCTCCTCTCTGACGTCCCAAATTGCAGACTCCCTGAGCCTGTAACCCTCAAATCCTTCATTGTCTGATTATATTTTGTTATCTCTGTAAAAGATGAACTTCCCTTAACATATATAGTCTTTTTTCTTTGACAGCTGAAGTCACCTAATTATTACAAAGGAAGTTTGTGTGTATTTCAACTGATACTACATTCTTCGGTACTAACTGGCAACTCCAGAATAATCAGATTTTCCTTGCACTGATGGTTTCTTTAAGAAATGATATTCGATGAGAGTGGAAAGACTCTTCTGAGTGGCACATGTTGAAATCATAGCCCAAGGGATCAGATTGTCATCAGTAGCCCGCACTAGAGGCAGAGCCCTACTGAGTGCTGTTTTCTAGATTAGATAGAAAGAAGAATTAGGGAAATGCAAGGGAACATTTTCTGAGGATAATTTCTCTTTTGGTGAACTGCGGGAATCAGATAATGCCTCATTGTTCTAAACTGATAAGTTCATAAGACGGAGTAACGTTTACAGAGTTTTTGGTAACTCTCTTGGGCTTTGTCTTTTGGCTTCTTAGAATGGACAGCAGCGTGTGGCTCTATGCTTGCTGTGACTCTCTGCTGGTCTAAATCAGTGGCCTGTGGACACATCTCCTGGGGGGGAGGGCTGGGGACAGCAGGCCTGAGGCAGAGCAGAGCGCTGCTGTTCACAGTGGGCTTCAGCTTTCTGCATGTTGTGGGCTTCATCGTCAACCACGGAATGAAGGAGAAAGTGTTGACTTTCTAAATGTAAGACTATGTCTTTAAATTATATGACCTTTATACAGTCTTGACCTTTCAAAATGTTTATTTAAATTTTGCCACACTCCCAAACTAGAGCTATGGGTTATATGATATTAATTTTCCAAGCTGCTTTTATTCAGACAAGCAAAGTAGAGGAGGAGAGGGATGTTGCTGTCACTCCCGGATAAGTTAAACTAAAAAGCCACTGTGGTCAAGAGTGTTTCACGCAGTGGGAAAGCCCTTGCCTAGCATGCAGAAAACCTGGGTTCTAACTCTAGTAATGCCAATTAAAGGCAACTGTTAAGATAGGGAAAAAGGAAATATTCTGCTGAAGTTCTGGGGTCTTCAACAAATGCTCTTTACGTGGTATTCCAGGAGGGGGGGGCTGTGTAACTGCTCCGAGAATCTCAGAGAAACAGTGGCTTGGGTCTGCCATAATTTCTCACATTCTCCTGAAATAGTCTACTTCCCACGGCAGGATTGAAGATGTCACTACTTGCAAAGACATTCTCTATTTCTGCTAACAAAGACCTTCCTTCTCTGCTGCCCATTTAACTTCAGAGTCAGGATAATAACAAGGCCAAAAGATCTGCTGTTCTTCCCATTGGAATAACCAGGAAATATTTGTGCACGAAGACCACACAGTTCAGATAAGATCTATTGTAACTGAATTTGGAGAAATTACTTTTTTGATTGCAGCAGAATCATCTCTACCTTCCTGCTGTAGAATTGGATAGATTTCTGAAGGGACATCTTGATGATCTGATCTTCATGATCAAGTCCTAATGCTTCTAAAGTACAGAAACATACATGAAAAAGAAATTTTGAATATTTTCCAACAATCAAAATGAAAAAGTTGCTGGGCGTGGTGGCTCACGCCTGTAATCCCAGCACTCGGGAGGCAGAGACAGGAGGATTGCTGAGTTCGAGGCTTGCCTGGGCTATGTAGTGGGCTCAGGGCCAGCCTGAACTACAAAACAAGACCCTGTCTCAAAAAAAAGAAAAAGTTACCCTGAAGTACATTTATTTCCAAACCACAAGTCATCACAGGTGATTTGAGCCATCTTGCTGGTCTAGGAAAGTCCAGAAGTTTAAAAATTAGAACAGAGCAGTTGAATGATGCTTTCGCTGACGGCATTGTCTCCTGGAAAACTAATTACATAACATGTATCATAAAGGTGAAGCTGAGTAGAACTGTGTCTTAACTATGACTGTGGAGACTGCGTACCCTCCCCAGCCATGTCTGCTCATTGGAAAGGTCCAGCATCCCTTGGGGACTGAAATTCCATAGACATTCAGAAAAGTGCACGTGGGCAGCCCAACTGCTGTTTCAATCTTGGCTTTTCTCTAGAGAGAGTGTGGGGAGGCAGGCTGTGTGTGGCCTAGGGGGAAGACCTGGAAATGGAGAAAGGCTTCAGGGGTGTGGGATGATGAGATAGCCCCCTACAGTATGAGGGGAGGGGAAAGCATTTCTAAACTTCCTTTCCTTTGTTTGGTTGTATCTTTTTCTTTCTTTCTTTCTGCCAGTGTTCCTGTATGAGTGCTGGCTTGGCTCAAGTCACCCCAATGGAAATGTTAAAGTAATAGATAGAAGTCATATACCTCACTTTTCATTTTGACATCACTTCCTTTCCTCTTCTTTCTTTTCCCCCAAATTTGTAAATGGAAACAGATAAACGGATGGAATTGGCCAGGCCATACATTGCATCTTGACCTCCAGTTTCCAGAGGAAGAAGGCAGGAAGCCATCTATTCACATTTGGAATCTCGATGTATATTCATTTCACAACTGACATTAACCATTACATTTTGTTCAAAAATATTGTGAAAATATTATTTGTAGTGCTTGGGACATAGTCTGTGAACTGATCTGTCTGTGTCTTTTGTCAGTTTTCCATTTGGATAATCAGAGCAGGGCAAGAGCTTCTTGCTGTGCTTTTAGGTTACCAGCAATTGAGGTCACTGACTAACCTTTGGTTTAGTTCTGCGGGAACCACATCCTTGGTTATGGAGATGGGCAGACAAGCTCCTGCTGTGGTCTGCCTGGACTGGAGGGAAGCTTCTGCTCATTATTGTTAGTGCTTCTGTTTTAACCACGTTGGCAGACTTTTATCTAAACAGAGATACACGGCAAAAGAAAACAATTTGGGCAGTTAGAACTGGTGGCTGGTCTAAGCTCTGTGGAATATATTCAAAGAGATGGCATTGCTTCTTTGTGGACAGGAATCATAATTGCTAACTAATTGTTGCCGGGCGGCTAACAACTTGATAAAATTTTAAATATCTTGTTTGTGAAACAGATGAGTGGTACTGATGTGTTCAGAAATGTACAATGAACCCTTGACTTATGAAATGGATTGATTCCCGAGGGCGGACCATAACTTAGTTTGGTTGTAAGTCAATACAGCTGAGATCTGAATGTTTACCTGGGTACACATTGTAGATAACAACAGGCTGATGAGTCTTCCATTAACCTAATTAACCCAAGTTGTTCATAGGTCAGGCTGGTCATAACTTGAGGGTTCACTGTATGTTCTTAATATGTTTTAAATGACTTGATGAATGGGAGAAGACTGTCACTTGGTATGGTCTAGGATCATGAGAAACAGCCAGAGTGTCTGTGGGCCCTGCTTGAGAAGCCAAGGCAGGGGAGGACTTTTAGCCTAAAACAGTGAATTCTGTACTATGGCCTTGTATTTAGCTTATCTCTTTGGCATGTTCAGATTTAGGTCCTGTCAGCATAGCACAAAACAAAATACTAATTGTATATCAAGGGTAGACGTATCTTAAAGTTCTGGGAGAAGCATGAAGAAGAAGCAGGTTGCATGTAGGCACATTGCTGGCATCTAATGGGTGCTCACAGATACCTGAAGAGGACTGGCTGGCAGCTGTGAAAGCCATGCCCAACACTTCCAGTTAGTTTACAGTGGAGCTTGGAAGTCCAAGTGGAGGGATTGTTCCTTCTCAAGAAGTCAGTTTCCTTGATGATAATTGTTTGGCTGTCCTCCTCCCAAGAATCTGACATGTGGTGGGGGTATAGTAAGTTATGGAAATACACCAGTTTTCCAAACACTTGATTTAGTTTCCTGGCATTGGGTTGCTCATAGGTCAGTATTGCACAGGAACACTCTTTTATTACATAATATTATAATTTATGTAATGTCTTACTGATTCTGTCTTCAACTGAAGAATTAGTCAGAAGGCAATTTAATGATCCTGTTTGCATTGTTCATGAGAGACTACTGCACTTTTCTTGTTGTTGTTGCCTGCACTTTCACATTATTGGTAGGTAGAAACCACCTGTGGGATTTGTTATGTTTTTAGATCTAAAATATCTCCGCAGAGTCACATGTGTTCAGAGGCAGAGTTTTTAGGTGATTGGATCACGAGGTGCTGCTGAGTTCATGGCTGAATGCGTGCTACAAGCAGGGCCTGGTTGGAGGTGGATCCCTGGGAGATTGACTTGGGCCATTGTCTCAGTTACTTCCTTGTTGCTGGAATAGAATATCTGATCCCACAACTTGAAAGAGAAGAGCTTTATTTTGATTGATGTTCTTTAGAAGTTCAGTCTATAGCCACGTGGCTCGAAGCAGACCCTGGCTCTTCTCTCCTTATTCCACTAGCTTTGTTTTTCCCAGTACTAGGGATTGAACCCAGGACTTTGCTCAGGTCTGGAGAGTATTGTTGTGTCACTACATCTTCAGCCCTTTTCATTTTGTTTTGAGACAGGATCTCACTAAGTTGCCTGAGCAGAACAAATTTCCACCCTCCTACCTCAGCTTCCCTAGTAACTGGGGAATGCACAATCACACCTAGCCACTTTGGGATCCTTAAAAGAAGATTCATAGTTGAGAGGTTGAGACAGGAGGACTGTGAGTTGGAGGCCATCCTGGGATTACATAGCAAGACCTAACTACTCACAGTGAATTTATTATGTAATGCAAACATGTACTAATAAAAAAAGAAGGATCATAGATCATGATGAATATAACTGTGAGTGAACCATATAAGGAATAAGCTATTAATTTATAAGCATGCACAGTCTGAGAGGTTCAGCAAAGCATTCAGAAAGGGATGTTGGGGTCTGCTGTGGCAGTCAAGACCATGACATAGAGTTGGGTTGCCTAGAATGACAGTGTTCACCCACCTGAATAATTCAGAAGACGTTAGCCACGCAGAACCAAAATTAGATTAAATAGATTCATTGACATGTTTAATCAGTAATTAAATATGCATCACTTCCTGTTCTTTAGGACTGAGAAAGTCCAGTTGAAGAAGTAAGGTAAAAAATACAAATTAAATCCTCCCTGATTTCAGAATGTATGGCAGTGACATAAGGTATCGTGTACAGAATAGGGTTAGTCATCAGATGGGGGTTCAGACACTGCTGTGCACCCAGAAGAGGAAGAATTTTCTAAGAGCTGCCTTCATCTAAGTCACCACCATGGAGAAGAGAATCAGAAGTGCTCAGCGTGGAAGAGGAGAAGCTTGGATCAGTTGCTGAGATGGTTGAGCAGGTGACCAAGAGCAAGAAATAGTCATGATTTAAAAACAAAACAAAACTGGTTCGAGTCTAGAGTAGGGAGTCTTGAGATATCAGGTGGAGATTTAGGTTACTGACAATTGGGAGAAGCCTAACTGGCCATTCAAACTGTGAGCCCTGGGATAAAAGCAGTGCAACCTCAGAGTGGTTGTTAAAAAGCCAGGACCTTGTGTCCCAGTCTACCTTGACAGACTCAGAATATTTGACTGTAGCATCCGGGAATCTGTTTTTCAAATATGCAGAGTCGATTCTTCTACACACTGAAGCACCGCTGCCAGTCACTTTGGCCTTTGGCCCCAGTGATGGCAGAGACACTTGGAAGAAGAGAAATGGCCTTGAGGAAGTCTTGTGCTCTGTGTCCCAGCTGCGTCCCCTCTCCTGCTGCCCAGCACCCACAGGATGAAGTCTCCCCAGAGGGCTGTTACACATCTACTCAAGTTACAGTTGCCCACCTCTTCTCTGAAATGGTTTCTGAAAGATGAGGGTAGTAGGGTGTATGTGGATGCCAGCTACGGTGTATGTCTACAAGTAGGGATTTGTTCTCACGCATGTGCTCTGCAGAAAAGTATTTAAATTGACAACAAAACAAAATACCTAGTGCTTGTGGTTGAAAACATAAAACTCACATTCCTATGTTTTGTGACCTTTCAGAAGATCAGTTCCACTGATTTTCAATCAACTCATTTGTCTGGCATTTGTCAGGAAACAGATTTCTCTAGAGATTCAAGACTACCTGTGTAACGGAAACACACACACTCTAGAAATTGTGCCCCACACACCTTTATTTTGGATGGATAAGACATGAGCTTTATGGAATGATGTGCAGGGTGACTCCCGGTGTGCTGGAGACAGACCTGGCCTTGGAAAGGACCCACCTGACCTCAGATTCTGACTATACTGCTTAACTAGCTCTGTGACTTTGGACAAGTTACCTACTCCAAGCTCGATCCCTGCTTTCAGGATTTAGCATCCATGAAAAAGTAGCTCCGTCTTGATGTAAGATAATCATTTTTACTTGTTACTGTATCCTCACATTTGCCTTGAGCTATAATTTGCTAAGGAGAATAAAAGCAAAAGGCTGATTTGTCTCATCCATACTAATAAGTTCACTGAGTTCCCTCAAGACATCCCTGTGCCTTCATGTTCTTTGCACCTGGACACCAGACTCTGCTCACCTCAATGCCCTCTCCTTTGTACGGCCTGTTTCTCCATGGACCTTTCCTTCAAAACTAACACAGTTCCATCCCTGGTGTGAACTTTCTTTCAATGGAGCTTCTCATCCCTCTAACGAGACCAAGGTCTTTTTGAAAGCCCTCTTACCTACAAATGAACTAACTGATTTCAGATCTGTCCATCACCAAGCCATGTGCAGCTATGGACAGGGGCCTGGTGCATAAAAAACTAGAAAACTAATGTTTTCCTGAAAAGTGTTTATGGACCAAGTACCTACTATCATGATAATCTTTTAATTTTTCACATAGTAGCTATTATTGATTCTCAGTTGTACAGATGGGGCTACCAACATCTCAGGTTCACAAAACCAGGGAGTTTGTCCAAGTATACACAGCTGGGGTAACTGCGTGCTAGGGATGACCGTGTAACTGAGCTAGGACGTGAATCTAGGCAGTCTGAGCTGGAAGCTGAAGAGATGGGAAAAAGCTATCAGAAAAAAATCAAACGCCAGTGGAAAGAGTCCTGCTGACAGGGACTTACTCCAAGCTGATTATGGACAGTTCCATGTGGGGTCCCAGGCACTCGCCTTTTTCCCATTCATGGCAGTGACACTCCTGTTAGAGAATGGATTTCCACACTGAGAGAGAACAGTCTCCGATTTAGATGGGTGATCCTCCATCCATTCAGAGCTTCAGTCTCATCCAGCCGCTCTTAACCTGCTGTGTCTACATCTCAGCCTTTCTAGGCAGCTGAGACAAAAGGCTTGTGGACAGATCAAACACAGGCTGTTTTTATTCTGCTCTGCAAGCACCAGAAGCCCACCTCGTGCTAACTGCGTGGTGTGGACCGGAGTCTGTGCCCACATATCTTTCATAAACAACACGTGCGGGCATTCAGCACCTTCTTCCAATAGTGAAGTGCTCCACCAGTTCTTCGCAGAAGGCCTTGTGCTGATACACCAAATATTTGTAGGTTTTATCTCCCCACACTGCTCACCGTTCAGAGCAAAGCCAAGTGGAAATGTGTACATCAAAGAATTTAACAATCTACAAACCCCTGTTCATGCTCTAACTGTCATCTAATGAAGGTATTAGTGAATTCACACGGAAGTCCTCTCCGGCATGTCTGCAGCCTCCAGCCTTGCCTTTAAGATGTAAAATAGTGTGAGCCAGCCTTCTGAATCCAAAGGACTGAGGTATATATGAATAGCAGTGTATTGTTTTCAAGATGCCAGTTTCCCCAGCTCGGCACATCTTAGTTTCATCTTTGTGAAAACATTCAGCACGTCAAGGAGGAGTGAGTGGAGTAGAAATGTCACTGATGCTTTCTGGTTTCTTGCCGTCACGAAGTGGTTCGGGGCAACCGTGTATAAAATCCAACGAGCCATCTGTAGGACTAAACCAGGGGAGTATGAGAAGGCAGCCTTTCCCCTCTCTTTGGGTGATGCCATCAACCTAAATATTCCTAAGCAAGTTATAGTTCTTTTCCAGAGTTGAAGAGAAATGTTGATGTGCCTTTTTTATCTGGAGTCTATTTCCCTCCTTTAAAATTATTACAACAACTTCCTCCTCCTTTTTCTCCTCATAATCATTATTATTATTTCTTCTTCCTCCTCCTCTTCTTCCCTTCCCCTTCTCCCCTCCTCTTCTTTGTTCTTCACCTGAAATTGAACCCAAGACTTACATCCTCAGTCTTTTAAAATATAGTTATTTTGAAATATAGCCTCAATAATTTTCCCGAATTTGCCAGTCTTCCCACCTCAGCCTTCCAGAGCGCTAGGAGCATAACTCACATGCTCTTAGAAAAGAAGAGATGAAGATTCAGTCACTTGTGTGCATGCACGATTGAAGAAATGCTTCCATGATGATCTTCACTGAATTGACTGGCCATTTTAACATAGATAGGGAACATTTTAACAGAATTTCTTTCTAAACAGAGTTAAGGAGGCAAAGAAGAAAGATAGAGAAAACAATAGAACAGTGATAAAATGGTTCAAGACTGACCTAACCCAGGACTGTAGGCTTTATTTACAATAGTATTCAGCACTCCTGGAAATCAGGATTCTAGTGTGACCTGTGTTCTGTTGACACAGATGATGATAAGGTGACTCAGTTTCTGGACAGAGGAGCAGCATCCTGGCTGCTGAGGTGCTGTGCGGGGCCCACCTCCAGCAGCAGTGAGTTGGACACCCAGGAAGCTCTTTCTGTGCTTTACAGAGCTACACAAGTACCAAAGCTAGGCGGGTGGAGAGTCCCAAGAAAGGGAAATTGTGAAGAAGATGTGTTGGCCACTTATGTCCTGCTAGGGACACAAAGACGTACAACTATGCACCGGCCAGAGTCTGGTGCCATTTGTTACCTGGATCATACGGGCAGCCTGAGCTCATGTGAAGAGTGTTGGTAACGGGCAAGACCATCAAGTGGGCATTGGTTGAGTTGGCAGATGAGATTAGAACGAGAATACTTTTAGGCATATGGTTAAAAGACTTGTGAGAAACCTTCCACAGGTCTTCGGCTTTGTCTTCAAAAAGGTGACTACTGATGCCAGTGGGTGCCAGTGAGAAACCCAGGGGTTTTTTCCAATCTACTTAAAATATTTATTGGTAGCATCAAGGACAATTTTGCCTGTGTTATCCTCTTGACCATTTGGGCAAACCGGACTGTAGGTGGGTCCCAGTCTTACCACAGAGCATGAAAACTTTGCGAGATGTCTAAGCCTCTGCATCAGGCAGGAGGCCGAGGGGGGAGGTACTGAAGGCTTATTGCTTGCCTGGAGTCCGAGTGACTATCTGGGGACACAGGACAGGAGCCAGCAGCCGCACTCACGAGAGGTAAGGGGTGGAGAAGGCAGCCAAGGGAGGGAAGCCAGGAGGAAGCCAGGATCCCGAAGATGGCAGTTCAACCAGACATAGAGCGACAGAGCGAAAAACAGTCTCCGCAGACAATGCCACTCACCTTTCAGGGGCGGATTCCTTGTCTGAACTCTCGATTCTGCCATTTTTGAAGAGAAAACTGACAGCACACCATGCCTATTTAACTGTAGATACTGCAGCTCTTCTGACAGGAGACCTTGCTAGGGTCTAGGCTGTGAGACAGCATCTGCCTGGGGCCTGCTCCACTGGACCATTGTCGTGTGGGTAGAAACCTCGTTTGCCTTATACACAGATGGCTCTGTAGGAGTGAAAGTGTTCTCTGATCGATTGGACTGAAACTCTTCTCTTTGTCTTCTGGCTTTCACACCCAGGTGGAAGGGTGGGGGCCACTGAGGCGGCGATGCGTGGTTATTCCCTGGGTGAAGTGCAGCTTTAAGCAGAAGCAGGAAATGTTTACTTGAGCTTTGCCAAGACTCAGTCTGGTGCAGCTTTAGGTCACATTAAACGTGGTCCATCCTGTTTCAGTCAAATCAGTATAGTTTTAAGCAATTAGACTCAAATAATATACATGCATGGATGAAGTTTATACTCTCTCAACCAGCAGACTGCAATGTGGAATTTTACTGTCTGGCCAATTGTCGTTGTGATAAGTGTTTCCAAGAAAAGACATCTCTCCTTTGACTAAAAATAGAATTGACTCTGCCCTCTCTGGCTTATGAAGACAACCACATCTATATATTATTTAGCCTTGAAAAAGAATTGTATCCTATGCAGTACTATACATGAAACCAGAGGCCATTATGCTAAGCGAAATAAGCCAGACACAGAAGGACAAATTCTACATGATACCACTTTATATGATAAAACTAAAATAGATGACCTCATAAAAGCAGGGACTTGCCAGATGTGTTGGTGCATACCTGTAACTTTAGAGCTTGGGTAGGATCACCCAAGTTAAAGTCCAGTCTGAGCTACACAGTGAGTTCAAGAGCAGCCTGAACTGCATAGCAAGATCTTGTCTCAATAAACAAAACAAATGGCCAGGGTTGCTAAGGTGGGGGGGGGGCTTAAGGAGGTACTGGTCAAAGTTCCAGTTACCTAAGATGGATAAGTTCTAGACATCTGTATAAGCAGAATGCTTAGTTTATACTGTCATATTATTTACTTAAAATTGTGTGTTCTGTTGTGATCCACCACACATACACACATAATAAAGCGGATAGGAGAAGCGATAGATGTTTTTATGTCACAAATTGTGGTGTTGCTTTCACTGACATATACTTACCCTTTAGTTCATCAAGTTGGGTACATGAAATATTCACAGCTTTTGGTACGTCAATCATGGCTCAATAAAGTGGCTTTTAACAAATGAATGAAATGAATGCATTGTATTCAGGAAAATAAAAAGGAAGCAGCAATATGAAAACCTATTTTATATTTCCCAGACTTCTGTTGGTGATGGAATGGGGTCATTACCATAGGATTTGGCTGTAGTAACCCTGAGTTTGGTGAAGGGCCATGTCATGCCATTGCTTAAATGACTCATTCAACAGTGGGAGTAGAGGGTGTAGGGCGCTTTCAAAAAGGACTAAGAATGTGTGGAAATGACTTTTTGAGCATTTTTAAAATGATTGTGGTTGTTTTTGCTTAGGAAAATTTATATTATTAATGGTAATTATTATTCAGATGAATCTCATTTTCTCCGAATTGACAGATAAGAAAAATAGTCTTTCTTTTTCATGTCTGCACCAACCTCCCAACAGTGACAGTGACAGTGACAGTGGCAGATCTGTGACACCAACATTTGAAGCTGCATCAGGATGCAGACTGTCCCGTTACGTCCTCACAGGTCATGCTGGTGGCACAGCTGGCAGAGTGTTTGTTTAATGTAATGATGACTGTTCTTTCCTTGTGGCTTAACAATCCATACTGAGGAAATAAGATTTATTGGGTGAGTTTCCCAAAGTTGCTGGGTTTTTCTTTTGGTTCTACCAAGAAAGGAGGGTGGCTTACTTTTCTTTTCTTTTCTTTTTAAATTTTTCAGGCCGTGTTTACAGTACATAATGAATACATTCATCGTGGGGAGTTGGCATATGTCCATGTCATACCTTAATCACTTTAATGTCGCCTTCCTCTCCCCTCCCTTACCTCTCCCTCCATCCCTAGATCTCCTACATATCCAACAAATGATTATTCTCTTCAGGGGCCAAGAAGATACAGACCACATGCACAGGTTTCACAATGTGATTCAGTACCGGAGAGTTTTGTACATTTGATGTAGCATCTTATGTTGCATTCTGTTGTTCTCCATGATCCATTCCGAGCTGTTAGAAACCAAAGCCATTGCTTACATCATTGTCCATGTCCTCCGGGCAACTAGCTGAGGGCTGAGCACTCAGGAAAGACTTGTTGAATTGATAAGTTAGATTATTTGGACATGAAAAGGAAAAGGAGATGGTACATTGGAGAAATTGTTCGTGCTGTCACTGCTGCATCAAAGCAAAGTGTTCCAAGTCTAGTCTTTTGTTGATCACTCATGTGAAATTGACTCTAAAGTGATAGAATCTTTGCACATATAAACATCTCACAAATGATGGAGAATCTGTGTCCAAACAAACCCAGTTGGCAGGACATGCAGTGCTGCCGGGAGGAAGCCTCTGGCTATCTGTCCGTCACACCTTGCAAAAGGGACAGGGTGGGCCTCGCTCTCCCTGGCAGGAAGGCTGGCGCTCTGGGAAAGTGGTGCTCATTGGAAATCTTGAATATGTGGCATGGCCCTCTCAGCTTGTAGGTCATTATTAACTATTCTTACCCTAAATGGCCGTGACACTTAATCTCTCTTAATTTTATTATTTTACTTGCTATCATAAGACCGTAACTTTTTAGACATTCAGGGGAGATTAAGGGAGAAGGAAGAGGTGGAATAAGGCTTTTAAAAGCTTTGATTACCTCAGAAAACATATTTGCTTACTTTACCAGGAAGTTGGTTTTTTGTTTAGTTCTCTGCTGATGCCAAGAGGGGATTAATGAGTAGCTGTTGAGTATGCCAGCTTTCTTTTGATTTCAGTTTATATAATTAAGTGGTTCCCAGAATGACTTAGGTTCTCGCTCTGTATCAAAACATGCTTCTCAAGTGTGCTGGAACTGGAGGTCAGCAACAAGCCCAACTCACTGAATACAGGGTGGGGTGGGGAGGCATTTTAAAACAGCCCTGGCATCTCCAAAGGGTTGATTATGCTTCAGGGCTGGACATACTGAGCTGTGATGAGCAAGAGTAGGTTAAAGCTAAAGTTTGAAGTGGGCTAAAGTAAGAACAATTCAAAATAAGGTTAACAAAAGAAACAATGTTGGAAACCAATGCTGAGTTACTTTTGAAGTTCTGGCACTGGAAACCCAGGCCATGATGGACATTAATGAATGGAGGCACTCAACACAGATGCACTAGCAGCCTTCCACATACCAGGCTCAGCTCTAGAGATACTGAGATGTTCAACCAATAAAAATTCCTCTCTCCCAGTGCTCAGTAGAATGAACAGATTGGACAGTCTTGAGATTATATTTGGTGGGGCTGCTCAGCAGGATAAACTGTGCTCCTCAGAGGGCCAACAAGAGAGCTGTTTCAGGCCATAAACAAGTGCTGAATTAACTGTTGATGCAGACAGACCTGATATAGCTGAGATGGTCGGAATGGTCACCTGTCTCCAAAGTCCATAGCGGAGGTGTCCTATGGCAGACTGACTCTTCTTTAACTCATTAAACAGTAAAGACCCTCAGTAAAAAATATTAGACTACCCTGTGGTTCTATTTCTGTCTTAAGCCTTTAATCCTACTCCATTGTAGCGCTTGGTTTTTTAAAAAAAATAAACTGAGTTTATTGGTACATTTTAGGAATATGATATGATCACATTCCTCATTTCGGATTTGTATTTGTACATGATGTATTTTGATTCATATTTTTTCCCATGCCCCTGCCCTCCCTTTGATGCCCCAACCTCTTTATATATATAAGCTTTGTTTCTGTTTTTCCTTTGTACCATCAAATTTTCTTCTTTGCTTTTCTCTGTCCCCACCTACTTCCCCTTTCCCTTTGAACATTTTCTTCCTATTTTGCAATACCCACCATGTATTCTGGACCTCATTTACCAATTTCTTACACTAGACAAATAATATGGTACCTACACATCTGTGTCCTATTTATTCACTTATGAGTATGGCCTCGAGGTGCATCCATTTAGCTATAAATGTCTCTGATTTATCATTCTTTATGGCTGAGTAATACTCCCATTATATATATATATATATATATTTTAAAGAACCCACTTCTTTATTCAGTCTCCAGTTGATGGGCATTTGGGCTATTTCCAAGATATAGCTATTACAAACTGAGCTGCTATAAACATAGGTGCACATATGTCACTGTGGTGTGATGCTTTAATTCTTTCCTGAATATATCCAGGAGGAAAATTGCAGGGTCAAATGTAGCACTTATCTTTAGTGGGGAAATTCTGGATGGGTCTCTTTGGAGTCTCTGATTTCCTTTAAAACATAGGCCAGAATTACTGAGAGTCCCTGCCTCATGAAGCATATAGACTGTTGGGTAGGGTTCATAATCAGTCCTGTGAGTAAGACCTCCACGGGGCTGACTGCTGCAGCAAGGAATGCAGTTCATAGCAGGGGGACTTGACCTTGTCAGAGAAATCAGAAATGACTTTCTTGATGAGGAGATTGCAACAGTGAAAGCTGAAAGCTGAGGAAAAATTCACGGTAGGAAGAGAGAAGGAAAAACAGTCCAAGCAGCAAGAACAGCGTAAATTAAGGTCCTGGGGCAGAGAGTTGGAAAGCAAATGACTCAGAAGATCATGCAGGTCTTGAGACATATTAAGGGTTTTTCTATTTATTCTAAGAGTAGCAAGAAGTTTGTCTGAAAAAACTTAAGCAGTAGAGTGAAAGTAGGAAGGGGGATGAATTATAATCAGAGTTCCATTTCAAGAGGGTCTCTGTCTATAGTGTTACCAACATTTGGACAGGGACTGGGATGAATGTAGGGAGTATTACTAACAAGGTGACACAAGAATCTAGACAAGAGATGACAGTTGCTTGGGCCAGACTGTGATCATGATGGGGGAGATAGAAGTGGACACATGTGAAATCTGTAGGGTCACTGTAGGTAGAAGCCGCAGGGTGTGGTGGCAGAGGAAGAGATGAGGGAGAGGATTAAGAATCACTGCCAATTGTTTGACTTGTAAAACTGGCTGAAGGCCAGCTTGCTGGGGAGGTGATGGAGTCAGTTTGGACATGTTGGGTTTGAGTGCCTGGGAGGCATCTGGAAGAAGGGCAGAAATGCAGTTGGATAAATGGAATTTCGGGGGAAGTCCTGAGTGGAGATCTCTGGTGAGCCTTCGGGAGAGAAGGCTCAGAAACTGGGGGAGTGAGCAGAGTGAGGAAAGGGGAGGGCCTGGGTCCTGGCCTGTAGGATTCCCACACTTTGCTTCGTGGCAGAGAGGAGGAAAAGCCTGTATGACAGGCAGAAGAGCCCCTGCCAGACAGAGAACAAGGAAACTGGAAGCCGAGGAAAATGTTTGTTGAAAGAGAGTATCAGGGAAGAAAACTGAAGAGACAGCAGAAAAAAATAGAGATTCAGTAATAATGACAGCAGTCTAATAGTTTTAATAACAATAGTCATGGACAACCACTGCGGAGGTATGAGCTCCTACCAGTTATGAGCCAGGCATTTTAGCATATAATCTAATGTCGAAAGAAGTCTGTAAGGCAGGCTATGTTACCTTTATCTCTACAGACCAGAAAACTGAATACAGAGAGATAAAGTCCTTTGCCAAAGGTCACACAACCAGTGTGTTAGATTGTCTTTCTCATACCTTCTTTATACGTATATTTTCATTTAAATGTATATTTTCAGTGTTGGTAGAATAAAGACAGCCAGGAAGGAAGGAAAGGAAGGGAGGATTTTTCCTTTGTTGCTGTTGTTGTTTTTCTTTTTTTTCTTTTTTTTTTTTTTTTTTTGCTTTTTGGAAACAGGGTCTCGCTTCGTATGCTGTTGTTGTTTTTGAGATGGGCTCTCATGTAGTCTAGGCTGACCTTGAACTCACTACACAGTTCAGTGCCACCATACCTGCTTGGATTTTTCCTTTCAAAGATTAGGATTCTTTCAATTACAGATGAGGAAATACTCCATTGTTGCTGTGCCCAGGTTCAAGGTGAAGAGGGTGAGGCTGACTGAGCTGTGTCAGTGTGGTTCCTCCAGTGGGGCCCCAGTAATGAATGATGCCACCCCACTTGCCACAGGTAGGGCTTACCCTGGTGCTCAGGGCTGCAGGTTCTCAAAGTGTGGTCAGCGGACCAGCGACAACAACGTCCCCTGCCAATCTGCAGGAAAAGCACGTTTTCAGGCTCTACCCCAAATCTTCAGAAGCAGAGCCTCTGGGTGAGGGATCCAGGAATCCGGTTTCTAATGAATCCCCATGTAATCTCAAGACACATGTTAGAGAACTCTTTTTTAAGAGAATCCTTGAGAAGAAAGAATGAAAAGGAATCACTTCTAATGCTTATTTCACACAGATGTAAAGTAGTGGGTCACAGTCTGTGGCCCTCAACCCTGGCGCCACGTTGCACTCACCAGAGAGCTTTGACGGCTGCAGGGGCTTGGGCCCCGCCCTCAGAGGGGCTGATTTTGTTGGGTCAGAGTCTCGTGGGTTTCCAAACTGAGGATGGAACTGCAGGAGGGATGATAGACTGAGCAGTCAGCAAGGCAGCCAGGTACTTCCGAGTACAGTACTGTGCTCTGGGGGGAAACCAGGCAGCCTTGAAGGGGAAGCACAAAGCAAACGGAAAATTGGGCCTCAGACACTTTGTGAAGATCAGTGAATCTTGAGTAATTCCTGGGATTTGAGTGGAGAGGGGAAAAAATTTTTTTTAAAATTGTAGTAGTTTTTAATTAAAGTTGTATATGAGATGGCTTTCTCCCTGCATCGTCTCAATTGTTTCTTCCTTATATTTTCCCATTTCTTTTCCTACTTGGCCAGATTTGGCCTCCAGGATCCTTTTTAACTCTTTGTCTAGTTGTAACCTGGTGATGCTGGGGTGAATGTCCACATGGGCAGTTGTGCTATTTGCCCTTCCCTTCTACACTCATTCCATGTCTCTGACACCTTTCTTCCTATAAACTGGGATTCCTTTGCCAATCTCCTGACCTTTATAGTGTCCTCACACAACCTGAAGCCATCAGACTCTTGGACAGCATAGGTGGAACCTTGTCCTTGTGCCTCAGCTCTTTGGAAAGAGGGGAAGACATAATCTTCCTGTGAATGTGGAGAGGTGCATTGAAATGCCTTTTACAGTTCTTGCTCTGACCCAAAGTCACAAAGGGATTGAAGTCCACTTTGGCCACTGCAGTTCTAGCAGTCCCTACTAAGAGGCTACTAACAATTATTAACTCTGAACTTCTTACCATAAAGGAGAACATCAAGAAGGAGATACGCTTCCTAAGTAAAGCAACTCCAGGGTTCACTTTTACAGTCTAGATGGAAAACCATCCCCTTTGGAAAACTTCACTTAGATGCTGTCTGTATGTTAAGCATACACCCTCCCCTTCCTGTCACTTAACCTTCCTTCCAACTGATCCAGTCACCTTGTTGATGGCTAAGATGCTCATGCTGTATTCATCTAGGAGATTCCATGCCCCCCTCGCACCTCAGACAGTGGCCCTTTCTCCAAATCCTTTTGGCACTCGCTGTCTCTAGTATACTCTACTTCTGGTTTGTTTCATTTCTATTGTTCTCCTCATTCCTCCTGTCCAACCCTGGATGGCAGGGTAGTGACAGTTTATACCCCTTTTTCCGGTGCCTAGAATAGCATCCCACATGCTAAGCGCTTAGAAAAACCAAAGTCAAGAAGCTACAAAAGTGGATTTCCATCCATGCTGTCTGTGGGGGGATAGCACAGATTACAGACGAGGAGCCACTGCCCTCAGTGAGGTGTGGCTGTGGTGTGGCCGTTCTGAAGGACGCCTTAGAAATGACCCTAAGACCCTTAGAAGGAACAGTCTCCAAAGCTGAAAGTATTCCTCATGGAGGAAGGTCATCTCCCACTCTTTCCCCCATGTTACTATTATTGCAAATGGTATGACGACTTCTTTCACATTACATTTTTAAGTTTCCCAGAACTGCCTTTACAAACTTATCACAAACTTAGTGTCTCTAAAACAATAGAATGGATTCACAGTTCTAGAGTCCAGAGTCTGAGGCTAATAACGCCAACCAAAATTAAGAAGTTGGGCACTTTCCAGAGGCTCTATTCCCTGCTTCTTCTGGCTTCTGGTTGCTTCCTGCATTCTTTGACTAGTGGCCGCGCCTCTCCAATGTAAGCCTGGAGACCCCGCGTAATCCTCCCTTCCCAAGATTCTCCATTTAATCATGTCTGCAAAGTCTTTTGTGCCCTATAATCATTCACACATGCCATGACCCTTTTAGAGGATCCTTTTAGAGGACCGTTAAACAACGTACTGGTGAAGGTGCCCAACACCTAGAGACTTGTCCAGTGCTGCAGCTCAAGTTACCATCAAATCAAAGACCCGTTTCTCCTGTCAGTTTCAGGCTTCTTTTACTAGATCAAGCTGATGTCTACAAAAGCAAGACACCAATATTTTAACATAATGCCCTGATTCTTACCCTAATCTGTGTGCCTTATTCCTTCATCTTCTTTTTGGCTTGTGTGCTACCAGCAGTTACCCACCTCTGAACGTTCTTGCCTTGGGTCTTGTTAGAGTATGTCAGGCTCACATCCTGCTGGCTTGTGTAGGCAGCTCCTATGAAATGACCTCCTGGTAATTTTCTATTCTCCTTTCAGGATCGCCTCTTTTTTGTCATGGAATATGTCAACGGTGGGGACCTCATGTTCCAGATTCAGCGCTCCCGAAAGTTCGATGAGCCTCGTTCCCGGTTCTATGCTGCAGAGGTCACGTCAGCACTCATGTTCCTCCACCAGCACGGTGTGATCTACAGGTAGCCTCTTTTCTCCCTTCTTTCCTGAAACTCAGGAATAAAGATTTCTCCAGATATTTGCCCTGACTTTGGCTCCTGCCCAACTGGTCTCCCAGGAACCAGCTTTAGATTAGTTGTTTGTTCCAATTTGCTCATGGAGAACTTGGTATGTGTGTGTGTGTGGGGGGGGGCTGTTTATCATTGTGAATGTTAATATTTGAATGGCCTCAGGAGATTTGCCCAACTAACTGTTTGTGCCAGTTTTGATTTAAAGCTTCAGCATGACATTTAAAAGCTTGATGGTGGACGACCTTGGGGTGACCTTCATTTCTGCCTTTCCTCCACCCTCTTCCTTGAACATCAGGACATTCGCTTGACTTTTTCCTTCTGTGCCATGAACTTCCTCCCCTTCCCGATCTCTTGCCACTTCCTGAGTTTGTTTGGCTTAGTTGTCTCCTGCTGATAGAATCAGGGAAGGAGGAGCCACTTAGGGTCTCGGGGTTTATATCTGGGGTGGGGAATGGCCACTAGACATTATTTAACAGGAAGTGACATTTTGCAGATCATCCAGTCTCTTACTGCTGCCCAGTGCCTTTCCAAAGAACACACACACACACACACACACACACACACACACACACACACACACATTTTCCAGTAAGGGAGCATAAGTATTTATACAGACTCTTCTGTGAGGTCAGGAATTCTCAGAGGAGTAAATATTTACAATTAGTAACAAGGACATGAAAGTTCCTTAAGGTTTTTTCAATAACTATCAATTTCTTTACTTGGTCTTTGCTCCCTCCATTTTTTGTTTTATTTTGTTCCTTTAATTGGGTGGAGGAATAGCTGGCTTGGTTTAACCCAGAACTTAGTCATTCACCTAAACTTTTCTGATCTGTTCCTGGAAACAGTGGCCTGGCCTGATTGAATGTTCTTTGAGGCTCTGGTCAACCCCAACCCAGGCTTCCTTCTCTCGGCCATCTCTGAGCTTCCTAGAGCGAGGAAAAGCCTGCCAGTGCTTTCCTGCAGCCCAGGTGAGGCAGGTCATGGCCCTCCACTTTGGGTAGCATGTATTTGTTCCTTGTTGGGCACATCAGCCATCACCACCAACTGCAGAGTCATTAAACAACCCCCTTTGTTCTCCTGGTGTCCATGGGTCAGTGGTGTAGGCACACCTCCCCATGTCCTGTGCTTGGGGTCACCAGGCCAGCCAGGCTGGCCTCTCACTGATATCTGGATCCCTTTTTAGGCTCCTGCACTAAACACAGAATTTTTCCTCCCATCTTTAGAGTTCATGTGGCAGTGGCTTGGTGAAGGCCACCAAAAAGGAAAATCTTCCTGCTTTAACCTCAGGGAAGGTCTGGACCCTCTTTTAACACTTTCACCTGACCTGAATCCTACCAGTGGGACAATCAAGCATGTACCGCCAGTGGTTTAGAACTGTCCAGCAGCAAGACATACAAATTACTGTCCTGTCATGAATGTGTTCAAGGGCTCTAATCAGGCGGACCCAAGATCATGTTCCCTTTGATTAATTCAAATGAGTCAGAGTTTTAATCATACCTGTAGAGTCCCTGTGCCTTTGCCATATAATGTAACATAATCACAATAGTGACATAACATCACTTTTGCCAAATTCATTCCATTGGTTAGGGTAAGTCTTGGGTCCCACCTACTCAGGGGAAGGAATGAAGAGACTATAGCAGTGCCCAGCCCACTGGGGTTGCCTTAGGCTGTATCTGTGGTGGGTCAACCCACCTCTCTTTCCTGCCATCCCACAGAGCCTCTTAGCTTTCCTCCTGCTCACAGGATGGTCTCTAGCTATCCTGCCCTTTCTGTACTGTCTCTGTCCAACCAGAGGTGCCATTAGCAAATTGAGTCTCTTCTTTGGCTGCTGGTGAGTTTTAGTTCAAGATTGTCATCGCTAAGTGGCCCTGGCCACCTTAGATTTAAGTTGGGCCTGTGCAGACTCTGCCTTCATTCTCTTTTCAACCCTTAAGCTTCTTTCATTCTTAATGCTGCATGCTCTGATCTTAGCCACAGTAAAGAGCAAGTATGAGTGCTGAGTTCAATTAGTTTAACACCCTAATCCCTACCCCCCAAAGTAATTTCATTAGCTAGTTAAGGAGGAAGAGAGGGGAAGGAAAGGTGACATAAAAAGAATCAAGATGTGTTACGTACATGTACTGACTCCCTGTGATGAATATAATCATTATATACTACAAATATGTCTTGGGCCAGAGATTTAGCTCAGTGGTTCCAGTGCCTGCCTCGCAAGCTCAAGGTCCTGAGTTTGATCCCAGGAACCACATACAGTGCTGGTCATGGTGACTCACACCCACCAGCAATCAATACCACATACCACAGTGCCAGATGTGGTGGCTCATGCCTGTCATCCCAGCACTCGGCAGGCAGAAACTGGAGGATTGCTGAGTTCGAGGTTTGCCTGGGCTACATAGTGAGCTCAGGGCCAGCCTGAACTGTAAAACAAGACCCTGTCTAAAAAAAAAAAATGTCTTAATAAAACTTTGAAAGAAAAAAATGAACAGCTAGTTAGTAATCCAAGAGTCAGCTGCATGAGATCATCCTTACTACGAGGCAGTTCTTCATCATTTGCTAATGACCAGAAAAACTACTGTTCCTTGGGATGTTGTCTCCATACTGTCTCCCTGAGAGTGAGTACAGTTCCCATTAACAGGGATGCAGCCTTACCTGGAAAAAATGGGCCTAAGGCCATGCTTGAGACATGACAGATGTAGGAAATAAATGATTATTAACCCTTATCAGCAGCCCCCTAACCATGCATCCCTCCACTGTAACCTCCAGATAACTTGCTGTTCTACACCAAGTACCATTCTAATTTCTCTGGATCTTCCCCCACTGACCCTGGGTCTTGATTATATCCAGATTGACATCCAGGGTCTAACTCAGAGTCCCTGCTTTAAAAAAGAAAGAAAGAAAGAAAGAAAGAAAGAAAGAAAGAAAGAAAGAAAAGAAAGAAAGAAAGAAAGAAAGAAAGAAAGAAAGAAAGAAAGAAAGAAAGAAAGAAAGAAAGAAAGAAAGAAAGAGAGAAAAGAAAGAAAGAAAGAAAGAAAGAGAGAGAGAAAGAAAGAAAGATGTGGATTTTATAAGCCTGGAGGAGGAGAAATAGATAAAGATACAAAAGATGGCCCTGAATTAATGATTACTGAATGTGAATGATGGGGTCCTGGAGATTCCACTTTTCATCTGCTTCTTTGTATGTTTTGTCTACGTAATAAAAATGGAATGTAGATTCCAACATAGCATGCCTAGAGCTTTCAAATCAGTGGGTCTGGTATGGGCTTCAGAAATCTGTGTTTTCGAGCATGTTCCCAGGTGACTGGGGACTACAACTCTGGGAAGTTCCATTCTGCCTACCAGAAAATGTCATGTGCCCCAGCTTTGTGTGGCTTTCTCTGACCACCCAGCCTGTCATTTCCCCCCAGAGACATAGCATCCCTCTGTACCAAGCATTTAATAGGTTCAGTTGGCTGACCTTGTGCTTTTATTTATGACCCTAATTCTGTGACGGGGAGCTGTGCACGGAGTGTTCACTCGGTAGCCTAGGACGGCGTCCTGCTCGTACTTGGTGTCCAACACACGCTCGTTCCTGTCTGTTGCCCCAGAGCCTTGCAGTCCAATGCGGTGACCTCAGAAGTGTGCCCTTGACAGTCCCTGCGGAAGGCATTCCTGAGACCCATCAGACGCGCTTTCCCCTAACTCTGAAGAGCACCTGACTCCTCTTATCTCCGGCATTCTACCCGCATGAAGACCGCGGGATCTGTGTGTCCCACGTTGCCTCTGCCCACGCTGCCTGCGGAAGGGCTGTGTCAGGCAGCTGGCCTGAGGTTAACTGAGAGGCTGTGAGCCTGAGTCTTTGCCTTTTCGCTTCTGGCTGTTCTGAACCCTGGCAGAGACCATGTTGTATGTGATGTCTGTATGATGAAGAAGATTTATTTGGGAAATCGACAAGACCAGAGTTTAGAGATTAAACTTCGTCTTGAAGTTGAGATTCCTCCTGCTGCAAAAGGTGGAATAGTGGAGAGTTTGAAGGGCATGCTGTCTGTCCAGAGCTGATTTCAGGGACTTCTCTGCATTGGGCTCGGTGCCCGCATGCGGGTGATAGCTGCTGACTTCCAGAGGCCTCTCCTCTGTCTCTGTGGTCTGAGGGGCGAGAGAGATTGTGATCTGCCCCAGAGGGAGGGGCAGAACCCTGGGAGGAGCGGAGCAGACGGGTGACCTTCTTACTCTTGTGCAGTCCAGAAGCCAGGTGCAGCTGTGCGGCCAAAGCTGGGAGAGCGCGCAGCGCAGCCCTGGCCCGGTTCTGCCTGCTCTGTGCTTCACCTATAAAATGCAGCTCCTGGACTCGCGGGGATTGAGGAATCAGTAACCAAGTGATTCTGAACTATGCCTGCCCCTAGTAAATCCTCAAAAACGTCTGGTTAATCACATTATTCTGAGAGCTGGGTTTTACTGGGATAGAGCAAAATGACATTGGATCTTTTATCTACTTCAGGCTCCAAAAAGGATTCTGGGACCACATTACAACACTGGATTCCTTCTTACTCTTTTTCCTCCCTTCTGATAAAAGGGAAAACTTTTCTGTGATACAGGTCATCCTGAGACAAATAAAAATGTAAGCACTCAGGAAGGTTGAAGTCAGCTTCCCCATCACCAGCCACAGAGCTGTCCAAGGGAAAATACCTTACGTTTTCCAGAGGGTTCTTTGAGAGATGTCGAGCAAGTCAGGGGACCTCCTTGGGACTGCTCTCTGTTTGAGAAGCTCACCTGCCCGTGTCCTTCAGGAGGGAGTGAGAAGTCACAGCGTGACAGAGCAGATGGAAGTGAGTGGCAGAGGACAGCCATCGTACTTATGTACACGATGTGTACATAAATGTGAATCACGAACTTTCCTCATTTCAAGCACCAGAGGGGAGGAAAGCTGTAAGTTATGAAGGCCTTCTGCTCCTTGACTTCCCCAAGCCTTCCCATCCTCAGTGAGCCATTGCTGTTACCCCGCCAGAGTCGCCCTGGGTGTCTGTTGTACTTGGTGTCACCCTAAGACCGGCCTCTCTGGAAAATGCATCCTGGGGTATGTGGTACACACGTAGCCCACTGGTGGTGGGGAGGGCGGACCTGGAAGCATCTGCTCTTTGCACAGTTCGGGATGTCCTCACCTGCAGGTCTCCAGCTGAACCTGCATTACAAACTGGAAGGTCTCAGTAAGCTTAGTACTCTGGGAGGCTGAGACAGGAGGATTGCAAGTTAGAGCCCAACAGCCCAGCATGGGCAATTTAACAATTTAGCAAGACCCAAAAAATGAAAAATAGAAAAAAGGGCTAGGGGTGTAGCTCAGTGCAGAGGGCCTGGGTTCAATCCCCACCACCAGAAAGAAAACAAAAGCAAACAAACTGAAAAAATTAGAATGTCTAATGCTTAAGGCCGCATCTCCTTTTAACACATTATCAGTTTATTCAAAGGCAATATAAAGCAGGGATGGGGGTGGGGTCATCCACTCCTTTTGCCCTTTGAGTCTTCTAGGACCTAGTCTTGGAGAATTCTTCGGTGCCATTTTCCCCACAGAGCACTGTTCTCCATGGTCAGCTTCCCCTCACCCTTTAGCTAGACACAGGGGCAAATGCCTATAATCCCAGCACTCAGGAAGGCTGAGGGATGGCATGGCAACTTGGCAAAACCCTGCCTCAAAATAGAAATATAAAAAGGGCTGGAGATGTGGCTCAGTGTGAAAGCCCTGAGTCCAACCCTTAGTACTGCAGAGAGAAGGGAGAAGGTCTGGAAGAAGAGGAGGAAGAAGGGAGGGGAACAGAAGAGAAGGCAAGGGGCAGAAGGTCTGAGGGCCTAGTGGCTGATGGGAAGGTGTCAGGTACTAAGGCAGGAATCAAAAGAACGTTAAATCAAGGGCCTCAGACACTTTATGATCCAACTCCTTATTTTTATAAATATGGAACTTGGAAACCGAAATTGGGCAGTAACTTGCCCAAGTTTTACACAGTGGAGTAGTGTAAAGCTTAAATATTATTTTAATCAAAGATACAGATTATCATACAGCTCAGTAAGGTTTTTATAGAAATAAACAACATTTCCTGCCCTCTCTTTGTTTTCCTTTCCAAAGAAACAACCAGCAACTCTTTTAGCTTTCAGTATAGACCTTTGTGTTTCTTATTTTCTTGTTCTCGTTTTGTATTTCATTATTTCACTGTTACAGGATTTAGTTCTCTCTCCCACCTACCACCCACCCAACGCCACATCACATACACAAACCCGTCTCAACTCTCCATCCTTCATATACTTTTCTGTAATTTGGGAAAAGTCAGTGTATCCCGTGTACAGTAGCATGACTGTACTCTTTAGAATTACCATGTGAGGGGCTCTAATTCCTTTTCCTTTGCTGCACATGTTTGGGGTTGTTTTCCTTGGAAATAATAATTTTCTCTGTGGTTTCCATGAACTTATTAGTAATTCAGCCACACACTTTCTACATCCTGTCCGAGTCGCCCTGTAGGTTGCTAGATGCACCTGCTCTTCTCTCCGTTTTGTGTTCGTAGATGCATTTCCCTGGGTCTTTCTCAACTGTTCCATTTGAAGCGTTGCTGCCTTGGGTCCCAGTCGCTGTTCCTCTGAGGACCCTTTTCTTGCTTTGCTGTGTCGAAACTGCTATAGTTCAGGTCTTATCTTTCTTAATATGAAGTGTGCTAGAAATACTAGGTGAAAGTTTAAATTTTAAAAGATTATTACAATACAAGATACATTGCCACCAAGTCCCCTTCAGAATACTCCCTCTTGCTTCAAACACATTTATTTATCCCACTGTTCTTGTGGCTTCCTGAGGCAGCTCTAGAAGACACCTGTTTTATAAGTGTTTTTACAAGGTGTTATCAAAATGTGGAGAGTGCTGCTGTCAAGTGCCATCCAGCCGAAAGGCAGGCCCATAAAAACATTACAGTGTGTCTCATCCACCTTATTCACCATATTGGCACCATATGTAAATTCTGTCTCTTCCCACAAGTCAAAATGACCGTGAAAGGTAAGTGCTGTGAATGAGTTTGGAACATCAGAGCAGCCATGACAGTGCCCCTCAAGACACTCCCGAGCTGCTTCAGAAAGCACCAGGAGCAATCATGTTCAAAGTGAGGAGGAGTATTTTGGGAGGGGGGTGAAATAATTCACTATGTCTTCTACCATGAAATGTCTTTTAAAAATGTAAACATTCACCATACTTTTCAGTTACTCTTTGTAGATTACTTTGATGTAGTGACGCATCTGTGGTAGTTTTTTTGAGAAACAGAATGAAAAGTGAATTATGTAAACTGTCCCTTTATATCTGAAATTAGTTTTTGTTTTATTGTCACATTGAATGAATAGTTTGGCACTTTCCTGATCTTCCAGGCTGAGTATGGAATTCTAGATTGAAAACTACTTTTGCTCAAAATTTAAAGGTATTGTTCACTGACTGTCTCCTAACTTTGTGTTGCTATTAAGATGTCTAAAGTCATTTTGATTCTTGATGTTCTGGATGAATCCATTTCTTTTCATTTTGTTTTGTGCTAGAAATGTATTAAAGCTTTCTGCCTGTGTTATTTTCAAATCACCTAACGATGTAATGTATGCCTGTCTGTATCTTATTGCATTGACCCCTGGATAGATTTTTTTTTCAGTTTGGAAAATCAAGCCCTTCACTGCCAGAATATGTTGTATTTATTTCTTTAATGACTCTTTCTCTTTCTAAAATGAGCATTTGCACTTTGGATGCATCTAAGTGGGCTGGTTACTTAGTTGAGAAAGTTCTATTGATATTTTCAGGGGTTTTTTTGTTTTGTTTTTTGTTTTTTGAGACAGGGTCTCGCTTTGTAGTTCAGGCTGGCCCTGAGCTCACTATGTTCCAGGCAAGCCTGGAACTCAGCAATCCTCCTGTCTCTGCCTCCCGAGTGCTGGGATTATAGGCCTGAGCCACCACACCCAGCTTTTGGTATTTTTAGACTTTCCCCCTTGAAGAGCTTTGATTACCCTGGAAAGAATCTTCAGGGTCTGCCTAAGAGGGAAGTCCTGGAAGCCAACGGGGAGGAGCCAAGTGAAGGGAGAGGCATAAGGTGCAGCTTCCAAAGTGAAAGTATCTGTGTGATTCTCTAGCTTTCAGTACTGTGCCCAGCCCCCAGCTAGGTCCCAGGATCCCAGTCACCTTCTGAGAATAAACCCTGGAGGATAGCAAAGGAACAGGGTAGAGGGAACAAGGGAATCTGAATTTGTAATTTTTTTTTTAACCAAAACTGGTTTCTCTGCACGTGACCCTCCTCTCCAGAGGTAACTTACTACTTATACTTGAGCTTTAGAAGAGGGAGATGAATTCAACAGCAGAAGTCCAATTTTTCTTGATTTTCCCCATTAGTGGTTCAGGATTTTTCAAGTTTAATAAGTCAGCTACTACATATCCATTGACTTTCCATCTTTGAAAATCATGTTGCTGTTGTTTTTCTTCTTATTCTCCCCATCTTTGTATATAATTTTGTGAAGGAGACAAAAATAGTGGGTATTCAACATATCATCTTTATCCAGAAGTTGGTAACAATAATAATAAGAAGAATTGCAGCAGCATCTACAACAGTGCTGTAGGATAGCTGCTGTTATTACTCACAGGATTTATGATCTTCCCAAAGAAGCAGACCTCCACCAGATCCTACCACCTTTACTGGCACTTCCAGGTCACCCTGTCCCTCTTGGTGCTGGGCAGTTTGGCATGGGAAGCAACATCGTATGTTGGAGACAACATGGAGTTTGGAGTCAGGAAACTAGAGCTAACTACTGAGTAGCTTCATCTGTGTTGTTTCCTAGGCAGAACAATCAAACTGTTGGAAATCTAGCATGTTCACTAGTCCAAGGGAATTATAACGCAAACCTCCTTGGACTGTTCTGAAAATTATATGAGAGAACATGAGCAAAAGCCCGGAATGTAATCCTCAGCCTCTAGGAGGCCCCATCTGTATTTGTTGGATGACTAGAGAGCTCCAGGTTTTCAGTCAGAGGATTCTAAGGGCTGAATTATGATCCCTTCACTCAGATTTATATGTTGAAGCTCTAGCCCCTTGTACCTCAAAATATGGCTCTACCTGAATAGGGTCGTTAAACACATAATTAAGGTAAAATGGAGCCACTAGGGTGGGCTCCAGTCTAAGACGATTGATGTTCTTGTAAGAGGAGATAGGACCCAGAAAGTCACAGAGAAAAGGCCATGTCAGGGCACTGGAAGAAGATGCCAAGCCAAGGAGAGAGACCTCACAACAAACCAACCAGCTGGCACTTGGTCTTGGTTGTCTAGACTCCACAGTTGTGAGAAGATAAATTTCTGTTGTTTAATCCATCCAGTCTGTGGCCTTTAGTTGTGGTAGTTCTAATAAACTAACACAGAGGACCCGAGTTCAAGTGTAGTTGCTGCATACACCTGGGCAAATGCCCTCATTTCTATAAGCCAGGGTCCTGACCTATAAAGCAGCACTTAATAATAAATATTAAGTAACATAAGATGGTAAGTGCTTTGGATTGGCATAAGTTATGAGTCAAGTAAACTAGTGGACATAACGCACTCATGGAGCTTGTAGGGGGGGATTGCAGACTACCTTCGGTAATGGTTGTACTGTAAGGCCCTCTCCGGAGGAGCAGGCTAGTAGGTGTGGAGTCCCTGTCCTTTGTGTGGAGTAAAGGCTGTCTAAGGCAGGGTCTCAATCTCAGGACCAGGCACTATTCCACAGAAAGGAGGCTTTTGTGAGCATTCCATTCTGCTGACAGTTTGGGGCCTCTGAGTCCACAGGGGCTGGTTCCAGGATCTCCAGAGATACTCAGGTTCATCGGTGCTCAAGTGTCTCATATAAAATGGGATGTGTTGCATGTAACCTGTTCACATTCTCTTGTGTACTTTAAATCATCTTGAGATTACTTATTGTAACTCAAACAATTTAAGTGCTGTGTAAATCATTGTATTGCTTAGGGAATAATGACAAGATGATTATCTGTACATATTCAGTGCAGATGCAGTTTTTAAAAAATATTTTTCCTATGCGAGGTTGGTCCAACATGTAGATGCAGAACCCATGGATAGGATGGGCAAGTGTGTTGCTAAGCGGGCATAAGCTGGGACGAGCCCACAGATATGCCCAGGTGAAGGCTAGAGAGCCTGCCTTCAGTGCCTCAGCTGCCCCGTCAAGTTCCTTCTGTTTCTAGGTGTCTTCATGAGCTCCCACCTGTACCCACCTGCAGATCCTGTAGGACTTGCATGAGCAAAGAAGCATTTGGTTATGCGAGTCATTCTGCGATGAGTCCCTCTCTGTCCTGTGTTAGTCAAGGGTTTGTACCCCTAATAAAGGAATGCTAACTAGCAACCTGGGCTTTGGGGAAGGAGCCACTTTTTGTGGGTCCCAGTTTATGCGAGGTGCAATCCTTTCTGCTGCGGACTGACTTCAGGCAGTGTTACCTGCTGATCATGGTGTGGGTTGTGGGGCAAAGTCCTGTGACAAGGCAGAGGGGAAGGAGAAGGGAGAAGCAGAGATGGAGCTGGTGGGATGTGAGCCAAGTTTACATTCTTCTGAGGAAGCTGCTTTATTGCTGACCAGATGCGAAGTAGAATTCTGACTCCCGTTGACACTGGAAATTCAGAGCAAACAGGAAGTTTGGAACCAGAGGGAAATTCCTGCTGAAATTTGTTTCAGTGTCTCGGCTTATAACATGTGTTCAAAGAGGAGGGACTCTGTGACCTCCTCAATTTTGTCTCTCCTGGTCAGGGACATAACTCCAGAAGCCCTGGGCTCAAAATCTCTCAAAATCATTATTTACATGATCTTTGGTAAGGAACTTCTCTAAACCTCAGCTTCTCCACCTGTGAAACAGAGATATTACCTCTCTCATAGAGATTCTATGAGAATCAAGTGAATTACTACACGGAAAGCGTTCATGTCTAGAACAAAGCAGCCGCTCACTAAACATTAGTGGCTGAATGTATAGTTGATAATGTTCACTTTGTACAATTCAGAAGTTTCACCATGAACACATCCTGCCAGTCAGTAAAATGATGAAAACACTGCATTGGGATCTGCCCTGTGAAGGGGAATTTTATATCAGTATATAACTTTTTATTTTATGACTTCACAATGTTCTATACAAAGTAGAAATCTTGGAACAAGTATTACTGTGATGCATTCAACAGTAGGGACTGAATTCTCCAAGCTTGAGTCATAAGATTTTGTTTCTTCAATGCCTTTGGCTAATGATTGAGCTACTAAAAATGGGAATTGTTTCAGCAAACAATCAGCAGCTTTGCACTGGTAAGCAGAGTCCTGTGTGAACGTCAAGGCTGGGCTCCACAGGCCCTCCCAGTTGGCTGGATTTATTTCAAGATGACTCAGTCTGAGGTATGGCAAGGAGGGGTGCTGGGGGCTACTGCCATGAGTGGAAGCAATAGGGGCCTCTCTCTTTGACCACATGGTACTAGGCTAAAGGATAGATGCTGGTGGCCATGGCTACCTTCTTCCTTCTTGTCTTTGGGTCTCTTCTCCCACCATCCTGGCTAATTTTCTCATAAATGAAGCCTGGGGCACTGACTTGCTCAGACGCTTATAAGGGCTCCATGTTATCTCCAGTCAATGTCTGGATTCTTCTGCTTCTTAGGCTGTGCCACCCGCCAGCCCCCTGGCTCTCACTAGTTTCACTTCTGGGATTTGCACACAGGTCTCTTTCCTGCTTCACAGTCTTTCTACGTGTTTCTCCCACCGACCTCCTTTTTGAGTCACTTCCTTGGCATCAAATGTGTGCTCTTTCCAGAGTTCTAACACACCCGTGCACAGAGTACCGTTACTGCCTTGGTCCTGAGCATTAAGTTTCCACTACTGCAGTCTGTCTTTTCCTAGAACTCATGCTTCATTTGTTTTCCTTCTCAGCCTCTACTTCATTTTCCCTGGCCCTTTCAACAGACTTAGTTCGTCCTCTTATTACCATTGCATCTGCTGCATCGTATTTTAGCATGTCTCCTCCTGTCCTGCAGAAAGGATGGTCTTTCAAATGTCCCACAGATTGTGATAAATCAGTAGCTTTGCCCAACAGTTCATGATTTTCTTTTTCTTTTCTTTTTTGTCTTTATTTGCTTGTTTTTGCCTATCTATTCAAATTTATCAAAACCTCTCCAGGAAGTGGGGAAATTTTCTAAGTGTACTGTGTTTGGCCACAGAACGCATTTCCTAATGGAACAACCTTTCTCTGAGTTCCTTTCAGTGTGTGCTACCCCGTGTCTTTTTATTTATTTCTCAGCCAATATATGACTCCTAAGAAAAGAACATCAGGAGAAGAACCAGGCCAGAATTCTTAAGAAAATTCTTTTCTGCTGGGTAGTCTTAGGCAAGTTACTATTTCTTTCTGGCCCTTGGTTTCCCTACCCATCCAATATGGTGGCCAGATTGGATGGTCTAGCTCTGTGCCCCTAGGATGGTTTGGTCTAGGAATGCCTTGAACAGAATCTAAAAATACTACCTCCAAGTTACCTAGGAAGGCTCCAGTAATGGAATCCACGCAGATTCCACTTAAGATCAGGCTCATGATTCAAATGATTCCTTGAAATGCGAGACTTCCTTGACTGGAGGCTGCATGCTCAGCTGTACTGCCAGCAGATCACCTGCAGTTGATCAGCCCCTGTCAAATTTATCCACAGTTCTTCCTCTTAATCTCAGTTCTAATGTTGCCAAGGTAAGTAATTATCTCTGTGTTGAGCAGAACTCTTTTGAGAGCCTTCGAGCCACTGTGGGAGCAAGGACTTTTGGCAGAGAGTCACAGATGCCTGCTCGGGAAGTCCTGGCCCTTTCGGGTTTGAGAATCGCAAAACTCTGTGGCAACACCTTCTTGAAAGCAGGGGAGAAATTAGCTGTCTTCTTGCACATCTGCTCTTGCAAAAGAGTTTGTGTAAAGGGGATTTCTTGGTTGGTAGAAGCAACCAAGAAAACATTTCTGTTGTCCAGTGAGCTGTGGGTTTCAGCACACAATTTGTGTGGTCAACAGTAGTTGGTATGTTAGGTGCAGTTTTCAAGATGCCATGTTAAGGAAGAGAAATGATCTCTGCCTCTTGGCACTTAAAGTTGGGCGTGGATCATAGATGATAAGACAAGCAATAACAATAAAAACCGATAAGAGTTATAATGAGGAAACATAGCAAAGACAGATACCTTAGCTGGTCTGGAGGAAGTCAAAAAAGGGGAGAAGTGACCTCTCCCACAGGGCCAGTGGGGCAGGTGGGAGGTGGCCAGCATAGAGGACATGTAGGTCATGCCAAGGAATCGGGATAGGATGTGTGCCAAACCTTCCAAGGGGCAGGGGAGAACCCTAGTGAGCCCATGATTCTATCTGCCTGGATCTCAAAGTACATAGAGAGGGCCGGTGAGCAGTGAGATCTGAGGGGAGCCTGGGCCCCCACCCTCGGGACAGGGAATGATTGTCACAGCACTGAAAATGTGGTCTCTTGATACTGGATTTTAAGTCCATGGGGACTTAGACAGACAGGCCTGCTGCGTAATCAAATGTCAGAGGTGGAAGAAACTTTGGGAGGGGAGCTGTTCCAGTTAAATGTTTTACAGTTGAATAAACTGACGCCCAGAGAAGCTTACTCAAGGCCACTCATTCTCTTTGCGACGGAGACAGGACCCTGAGTCAGTGCTTGTGTTTTGATGGCGTGTGCTAATAAATGTCCTCCCAAATAACAAACTGAACAGACCTGAATTGGTAGCATATGTGATTTTTGTGGTCTAGATATTCCCCGTGGGATCCATTTTAAGCTACCCACATTCAATAGGCAGCTTAACAAAATTCCTGAAAATTTAGCAGTCTGCTCTTGTGAGCCGGTGTGAGCTGGTCAAGCATTCAATAGAAAGCAAATTGGTGATAATTTGAAGTCAGCCACCCTGGAGATATTTGTACTGAGGAGATTGTCCAATGCCGCAGATGGAGTCCCGCACCCTCTAGAGCCATCATTAGAGATTTAGCCAGATGTCACTGAAGTACTTTTCTGCTGGTCCACAGCCAGATACTCACTTGGAAGATACAGGAAAGCATCTGGGGACACTGACTGTCCTACACCGTATTAGCTGGCAGTTCCCAGCTTGATTTCCATATCTGTAGAATGAAAATAAATCTCAGCTCATACATTTAAAACACTTCTGTTTTTAAGGTAAATCATTTTTATTTAAATAAACTATTTTAGATCAGTTTTAGATTTACATAAGTCTTGCAAAGATAATACGAGAATTCTTACATATCCACACCTTGCTTCCTCTATTAAATCCTATGTTAGCATGGTATATTTGTTATAGTTAAGGGACCAGAATGATACATTGTTACCAACTGTACTTTATGTAGATTTCCCAATATCACATCACATTTACTTGTCATGTTTCCTTAGACTAATTTTGGCCTTCACAGTGTCTCTGAGTTTTTTTGTCTGGATGACCTTGTCCATGCAAGGAGCACTAGTTAGGCGTTCTGTTGACTACCCAACACTGGGATTTATCTGATGCTTTTCTTATGAGTAAAACATGACTGTGGGTTTCAGAGAAGACCCCAGGGTTAAAGAACCATGTTCCTCACACCATATCAAAGTTACAGGCTATCAACATGACTTACTGTTGACACTGACCTTAATCAGTGTTTGCCAGGTTTCTCCTCTTGGAAGTTATCCCCCTCCCCGTATTCTTTGGAAGGAGGTCACTAGTCAAAGTCCATACTTAAAAGCAGGGAATTATGTACAGTCCACCTTCTTGAGGGGGGAGTAGGGTCGTAAGTTTTTCAGAATCCTTCTGCATGGAGATTTGTTTCTTTTCCTCCTTATGTATTTGCTCATTTATTTTCATCAGTATGGGCTCGTGAACATTTATATTATACTTTGGATTATAATTCCGTACCACTTTACTTATTTCATTGCTCAGGCATTCCAGATCCACTCATGGGAAGCTTTTGCAGTTGATTTCTATGTTCCCTTAGCAACTCTCACCATGGCAGGTGAGTTTTATTTTGACTACTTCCTCACTCTCTGACATTATGAATGCTTCCGGTTGTTTGTGCGTTTCCTACCCCAGACTGAGAATCAGCCACCTTTTCAGAGATCCCTGGCTGCTTTCGCTGGAGAACGGTAATAGAAATCAAGCCCCAGTGGTGGGTGTGCTCACTGCCATGGGGAAGTCATTTCTTTCAGACCTTCTTAAATGACACCACAAGAAATTACATATGTACTAATTTCTGAACATAATCATAGCTGTAAATATTTTCATGTGTAACACTGTGTGTATGTTGAGACTAAACATAAACTCATACTGACATCTCTGGTTCTAGCCTGTACTACATGAATCATTCTTTCTAGCTCCCTCTGCTAGTAAGGAACCTGGCTCCTGCCATCTGCCATCCCTGTATTTAATCACTCACTTCTAGGACACATTTATGTGATGTCAGAGTTTTTACCTAAGTTAACCTGAGCAATAACTTTCAACCAGCATACTGTCTGCCCTAAGAAAATACCACAGACTGGATCATAAACAGGAGAGATTTATTTCCTGCAGTTCTGGAGGTTGGCTGTCCAAGATCAGGTTGCCCGCAGATTTGGTTTCCTGTGAGGGTCCTAAAGGAAACTCAGTTGTATGGCTTGCAGATGGCAGCCCTCTGCTGCCTCTGTCCATAGTCATCCCTCTGTATGGACGCAGCTCTGCTGTCTCTATATGTCCTGATAGTCTCATCTAATAAGGAGTTGGGTTGGATTAGGGCCCCCCTATGGCACTATTATAATGACCATTATTGTAATGATTCCTTTTAAAGGCCCTGTCTCCAAACACAGTCATACCAGGGGTTAGGACTTAAATATATCATTTGGGGGGAACACAGCTGAATCCACTATAAACTGAATGGCAGTTTGTTTTTATATAGTCTTACCAGCTCTACTGATTTCCCAAATGATTCTAGTCAGCACATTTCCCCAGAACCTTCAGTGAAGTTCTTGGATACATTTGTAATACAGGTAAATTAATTTCTCACACTTTGCATTTTATCCTGGGATTCCTCAACCTCCTGAGTGACTTTTCGGGTCTGTGGACAGTGAGGCTCTCTTTGTGCTGTCCAGTTCTATGGACTTTTCATGTGTACCTCGTTGCACATCTTTCTCTCAGCACAGTTAGATTTACTCATTTTTCCATATTGCAGAGTAATATTCGATTTGTGGACATACCATCATTTATTTACCTATTGAAGGAAATCATGGTCTCTCCTAGTTGCTTCTGTGTGTCTGTTGGGAACATTTCATACAGATGGAGACATACAATAAGTACTTTTTTGTGGCCAGCTCCTTTAATTTAACATAGTCTTTTTTAGATCCTTCTGCCTTGTAGCATGTATCAGTATATCAGTCCTTTTTACAGCTGAATAAAGCATTTCAAAAGTTAAGTGGGCTTCAAATGGATCATATGATTACTCCATGTTTAACTGTTGAGGGAGCTGCCAGACTGTTTTCTAACACACCTACACCATTTTATATGGCCAGTGAGGATTCTGCAACAATGAGGATTCTGATATTTCCAAATTCTTACCAGTACTTATTTTTATCTTCCTATTCCTATCACTTAAATGGACATGATATCAAGGCCACTGTGGTTTTGAGTTCTATCAGTTTTTGTTTCAGTCACTTTTGATTTTGTGTTGTTAAGTGCATACCTCTTTAAACTGTTTTAGACCATTTTGGAGAATTCATCTCTTTATCACAGCCTACTAGCCTTTATTAGCTCTTGAAGATTTCCTTGGTATTTTTTTAGGTCACTATGCATTAGTTGTACATATTAATGGGGTTCGGTGCGATATTGATACTTGTAGCATACCCCAGTGAAACCAGGCCTCCCTTTATCCACGCATCCTCCCCTGCCCTTTCCCAGGCTCTAGAAATCACAGTTCCACATTTAAGCCAATTATCTTTTTAACTTCCATGTAGAGAGAGAATGTGCAGAACTTGTTTTCCTGTCTTGTTTATTTCACTTAAAATAATGTTCTCCAGTTTCATTTTAAATATGCTTCGTCTGAAATCAGTATACGCAATTTTTTTTAGAAAAAGGCACTCTGTTTCCACTTGTTATCTACATTTCTTTTGATTAATGTTAACATAGTATTTCATTCTCCATCTCTTTGCTTTTAACTTATATGCACCTTTATATTTCAAATGAGTTTCTTATAGGCAACATATAGTTGGATTTGAAAGGATTTTTGTGTTTGGTTTTATCCATTCTGACAATCTCTTTTAATTGCCATTAAATTGTTGATATAGTTGAATTATTATTACCTAACCTCTTGATAACAATTATCTACTGATTACATTTGTTCTTTGTCTCCCCTTCCCTTTTGTTATTTTCTGCTAAAAAGAAAAATCCATCTCATTTTTAATTTGTTGTTAAAATGCAAAAGACAAAGGGGTTGTGGAATCTATGATGCATAGTCAGAATAACTCCTCACAGGGAGGTTTTGAGGCTTAAATAGAATAATACAGTGAAACACATAGTGCAGCAGGTTGGCAGTGAGTATTTAATATTAGCCATTACTGTAATTCCTGAACTACCAATTACTTTACAGACCTCACAACTGCTTTGAATGTTCCAATCATATCAATGGATCGAGGGTGGGAGTAATTTCTCAAAAGTATATAGTTTTTATATAGTATATAGTTTTTCCTTATTTTATATATAAAAGTATATAGTTATAACTATATACTATATAACTATATACTTTTATGTAACTATATACTTTTATATATAAAAGTATATAGTTACATAGTATATAGTTTTTCCTTATTTTGGCGGTCACTTGCTGTCAACGTGTTCTCTCTGTTGTTTTGTTCCACAGTCCACAGTTAGTGGACAATAGTCAAAACAAACAGCTGGCTATAGTCAAATAGCTAGCCCTATGTTTGGGTCCCAGACTGACACCTTACCTTGAGTAGGTCTCTTCACCTCTCTAAGTCCCAATTTCCTTATCTTTACCCTGGAAGGTGGCCAGGATCAAGCAGATGCCCAAATCATGATTAGAGCCATGGCTATCAGTGGTTACTCCATCTCTTTCTCACAGTGAGGTGCACCCTGTGACTCCCTTGTTAAGCTAGAAACTCTGAGTAGAAGCAGTTTGATCCTGATGAAGACAGAGGCTGTGTGTAAGGATCTGAACGTTGGCTGAGAAAATATGTTGAACCATAACCCTTAGTCTCTACAGGAAGAGTTTTCCACCACTGACAGCCAGGAGAAAGAAGATGGTGCCTCTTCCATGTATGCCTTGTATAAGGGGACCGCTCCCATGGCTAGCTGGGTTTGCTTTTGGAAAAACAGTTTCCTGAGTGATGAAAGCAGCAGGGCACCATGACAGTAACCACCCTGGTGAACCCACCAGAAAGCAATGAGTTGGGAAGTAAAACCAGCCAAGTGCCCTTCACCGTCCTAGCTGTTGTGAGGACCCCAAGTGGGTGATGACATTTTACTCCTGTAGTTTGTCTTCAGAAAACTTGTAAATACTGCTAGTCCTTACTTTTCCTTTATTTTCTTTTCTCTTTAGTTTTTGTCCCCTAGATCATCACCTGTGGTCAAACGGGAAGAAAGTACAGCTTTTCTCCTTATTCCCCAGACACACATTTACTATCTGAACAGCCGCCCGGCAGCACCTTTGCACCACGACAGGCTTGGAGAGGACAGTACAAGAGTCCCAAGGGCTCAGCTCTCTGCTCAGCAGAGACAGATATGTTCAGGTCCAGGTCCTTCTTGGGAGGAAATTTTTGTGTCTGTTTTAGTTTCCTGTTGTTGAGGGCTTGGTAATGACCAACGATGCAATGTTCCTGTAGCCTGGGCATTTCCTGGGCGCATTACTAGAAATAACACCTTTCTTCCCGAGTCCTCAGCTTTTAGGAGAAGTAAAACCCTTTCTTTCTTCAAGAGCGCCCCATTACTATGACTTATGATTCAGAGGGAATTCCAGTACCTCGGCACAAGGGGTGTGTGTGTGTGCGTAGGTAGGTAGGTATGTAAATTAGCACAATTATCTGGATTACTCAAGCTTTAAAAAAAAAAAAAGACAGGAGATGGAGAACAAAATATTTGAGGCCCTGATAATATGTATTTGGAGACCCTCTCCCCAGAGTTAGAGAATCTGAAACTTCCCGGGAAATCCTGCGCCACTGGCCTGAGGCGCTGAAAAATGTGAGGGCAAGTTCCGCTAAGGCTTCCAACCTGTCCCAAGTGGGCCTCCGTACAGGTCGTGCTGCTGGGCCTCCATACGGGTCATGCTGCTGGGCCTCCGTACGGGTCATGCTGCTGGGCCTCCGTACGGGTCATGCTGCTGGGCCTCCGTACGGGTCATGCTGCTGGCCATTTGATACTCCCCCTTGACCACAGTAGCACTCAAGTTTCAGCCCCAGAGACTGGCGGCTTCTGTTTTGGAAAAGGTGGCAGGAAAGCAGGTTGCCAGCTCTCCAGAGCACAGTGAAGGGTCTACCCTCAGCTCACCTCGGGCTTGTGCCGCCTCGATTCCCTGCTTCCCATCTTCCCCCAGTTCCTGTGGGACAGTGGAGGTGATTATCACAGTGAGAGTCTGCAAACTTAACATATTTTGGGTAAAGAAATGCAAATCTGGGGCCGGAGATTTAGCTCAGTGGTTCTGGCGCCTGCCTCACAAGCGCAAGGTCCCGAGTTCGATCCCAAGGTCCCGAGTTCAATCCCAGTAACCACATACAGTGCTGGGCATGGTGACTCACACCCACCAGCAATCAGTACCACATACCACAGTGCCGGGCGTGGTGGCTCACCTGTAATTCCAGCACTCAGGAAGCAGAGGCAGGAGGATTGCTGAGTTCGAGGTTTGCCTGAACTACAAAGCGAGACCCTGTCTCAAAAAAACCCAAAAACAACAACAACAACAAAAGAAATGCAAATCTTCAGTGAGAGCTTTCCAACCAGTCAGTCTTGTCAGAGATCTGAGCCAATGATGATAGCTGGAAAAACAAAGTGAGAGACACAAGGCTAGGGGAACCCCGTTTTCCTGCAGGATCCCTGGTTTTCTCCAGTGGGGACCCCTTCTTTGCTGAGGGCAAGCTGTGTGTCTGTGTCATCATCTCCATCCATGACAGACCTATTGCATGCAGGAGGCCAGATTTTATACATTTCTCTATGGGGATCACTGCTCACTTCAAAGGTAGCGAGGTTTTGCGTGCACCCATCTGAATGATAAATCAGTGTTTTAGATGGGAGCAAGATCTGGAGCTATAATTAGAAACTGGTCGGAACCAGACACAGGCTGCTTTCCCCACTGTCATTAGCACCCTGTCCCAGAGGGTACTCTGGGGAACTCCACTCACAGAGTGTGTTCCCATTGCTCTCCTTCTTTTCTTTTATCTTTGTACATGATTCTTCATCTTTGTTTTTCTTTACAATATAAGATAAACAAACAACATTCCTGTTAGGAACCTGTGGCTTCTAGTCAACCCAAGGCCTAAGGTTACAGAGGGAAAGAGCTCGCTTTGTACTGTGACAAGAGCAGAAGAGGAACGAACATTTTCCCAGTGCTTCATGAAATTTCCGAGTGTGGAGAGGAACGAAGGGCTTACTCAGGACCGAAATGTTTGTGTTTTGTGAGTGGTGACTCTCCACCAAGTTGTTAGCCCTGCGGATCAGGCACCATGAGCTTGCCTTCTCTTGGGTGTGCCAAGATGCCCAGTTTAGGGTGTGAATGGAGTACTAGGACCACTTCAGGTGATGCCACCACACCCAGCCCAGAGGGGCCTTTTGGAACTTCTCAGCATGGTGCACAGGTGAGTCTGAGCCACCTTACAACTGCGATCCACAGGATTCTAATCGCAAACATTCCCATGACTGCATAGTAAGCAATTTGGTGACCATAACCTGGTTGCTTTCATCCTAGTTTCAAATGAAATGGGACAATTAAGAATAATGTGAATGGAGATTGGAGAGCTGCTGAGGAAACCTGATACTAATGACACCTTGGAACAGTTATGAAATAAGGTGGGGTTATCGAGTATGTGCTCCCCCAAAGCATGCCACTACACCCCCATTTGTCCTCAAGTGAGACATTTAAATGCTGGAACTAGTTCTGTGCTAACACGTCCACGCCCGTAGCTTTTCTCTGCTCCTTTTCCTCCCCGACTAGCTGCTTGGTCTGTAATTCTCTGAGATTGGCCAGTGAGTGCATTCAGTCCCTACAACAAATGCTCTTCCTGAGAAAGATACCTGTTCAAAGAAAAAAGCTCCTTGAAAGGCTGACTAGAGAAATGGGTGGAATAAAAGCTTCCTATGCTGAAACTGAGAAAAAGAGTAGAGAAGTAACAAATGAGAAGCACCTCAGAGGCGAGGTCCAGCTAACAAGAACAAACGAGGGTGGTTAGCAGATAGACATTTGCTTAGAGAAGTCTGAAGAATTGTGTTAGCTGGGTGTGCTGGTACCCACTTGTAATCTCAGCTACCGGGGAGGCGATGGCAGCAGGTCACAAGTTTGATGCCAGCCTAGACCACCTAGTTAGATTCTATCTTGAAATAAAAGAACACAGAGGGGTGGGGTATAGGTCAGCGCTCCTTGTATTCAATCCCCAGCACCATCACAAAAAAAACAAAAGGAAAGAAGCCAAGAGTTAAGAAAATTATAGGCCAAGTACAAAAAAAAATATGAAACAAAAATTTTTATCTTTAGTAGCTATGAAGATAAGAGACAACACAATCAACTATCGAAAGTGCTATAGAATCTGCCAGATTAGTTTTCTCAAAAAGCATATAAAGACAAAGACATCAGGGAGCTGGGAGTTTTTCTGTTTAGCCATAAGGAAACAGACTGACCACTGTGTTTTTAAAGCAAACATACCAGAGTTTATACATCCCAAAGAGCAGTGTCCTCTCCTTTAATAGTCTTCTTAGGAGACTTTATCTTCAGGGCACAAATGCTGCCTTTAGTTTGAATGTTTTTTATATTATTTTCTAGATTTCTATGAGAACAATCTCTTTTGTGGCTAAATAATCCTATTTCATGAGTAAACCTGACTACTGAAGATCATTTTATGCCCCAAATAAAGTGTACATATTAAGAGAGACATTATTTTTCTGAGTGCCTTTGAAACAGTGCATCTTGAAAGACATTTTCCAGAAACCAAATAAGCAGAAGCCTTAGTGCATCCCACATTCCCTTCTGGGGAGCCTGGCATGCACCCTCGCTGGGGGATCCACACCTATGCGCAGGCACACTTGGGGGACCCTGGCTTCATCTGGAGCTTAGGGCTTTTTGTTTCCCTGGGGCTGGAAACAGCTTGGAGATAGAGGACTTGCTTAGCATGTCTTTAGTTTGATCCCCAGCACCACACATAAACACATACATACATACATACATCTCTGATGTAGTAATAATGATTACTCATATGATTACTAAAACTGGTAAATGAGATAATGCTTGGAAACGCACATAGAAAGGGTTTAGTAATTGTTCTTTATTATTGTTGGAGTTAGGTTACGTAGTATGTAATCACTAAAAATCACTAAATACTCTTCCAGCAGTTGCAAGGGTGATACCAGGTATGCCAGGTTTGGACTTGAAAATCCACCTGTATTTACTAAGTTAGGGTCATTTGTGGTCACAAAAACATTTCTCTTCTGGATTCTATAAAACTGTTGCGGGATGGCATTGGCTCCCCTCTAAGGTCTACCCCAGCTCTGACTGTCTGAAATCACAATGCTGAAGCACACAGGAAGGGGGATGAATATGAACGACAAGAAAAGATGCTGATAAATAGCAGAGAGAATTGAAGAATAAACTGGCCAAGCCGAGAACCCTGGCAGAACTTCTTAGAGGACAATTTTGTGGAATTGTCAAATGGAGAAATTTTTCTTTGGTTTTATCATTTAAGGTGATGAAGGAATCGCTTACCAGGAGCAGGAGAGGCATTGCCAGGAGGAAACTGCCTGAAATTCTGCACAGAGGACAGTGGGCATGTGGGTGGTCATGGGCAAGGCAGAGAAGAAACTGTCCAAAGATGGCCAAAGATCTAGTCACCTTTCTATAATTTCAAGTGAGGAAGGGAAGTTTTCACAGCTTTTCAGAAGGTTTAAAAGACTAGTTATTGACAGCTGTGAAAACACCACACTGGTTGCACAAGCAAGTATAATTTGGTATTATAAGCAAAATGTTAAAAGTTGTTTAAAAATATGGACAAAGAGTAGTGAACACTTTCTGTGAAAAGCCTTGAAGTAGGAAAAGTGAGTGTAAGTAAGCTACTATGGTGATGTTTTTTGCATAATAATTGACTTCAGTATGAAACCCCACAATCCTCCTTTACAATTGCAGAAGACAGAGAAGTGAACTTTAAGGCCAAAGATCGGAAATGAGGCATGAGGAGGAGACCTCTTGTCCTTTTGTGAGAGCAAGCATAGAAAGAAGATCCCTAGTGACAGACAAGGGTAACTGAAATCCGGAGGCGTAGGCAGTGACCTGTCTGAAGGCAAGTCTGCTGCCCTGACCCTGGGAGCCTGGGAACCTCTCGAAATTACAGACTTGACCCGAGACCCTCTCATTTGAGCAACCTGTGACAGATAGAGCAAGTGTTCCATCTTGGTAAGAAGGCAGGGTCTCTGATGCTGCAGGAGAAGAGCAAATGGACTGCGGAGACTTTCCTGTCTCTAACTCCTTGGAACTATGGAGTCAACATGATAAAATTAGCAGAGCTATGTAGGCAGATTTGTGGGTTTGGAGGCATAATTGGTCCTGTTTTTCTCTAGTCTTGACCTAACTGGAGTTCATTGGGTATGTAATGGAAAAAAAACAACCAGCTTGATATAAAAATACAGGAAATGCCTGCAATCACTGCTGATTACAGTAGCAGCTTTCCTTCTGTTATTTTTGTGGAGAAAAAATAGGGTTTGTTAGAGCCCCCCCTTTCCTAAATGGTAGAAACTACTTGAACTGTTCTTGTTCTTTTTAGGACATTCTTTACTCTAGCTAAATGATGTGACTTAACCTTCATAAATAAGGAAGATGACATTCAAATTCTTACTGTAAATAAAACTCCTGTGTCTATAACATACATACAACTAGTTTTAAGTTTGGCTGTTTTGATCCTAGGGACTCATATTTACAGAGTTCCTACAATTTCTGATCTTTCTTGGCAGAACAGGATTGGTTTAGTGTTTCATGTAGCACCTCTTTTCACAGAAAGATTTGCATTAGCACTGAGAGGTAAGACTCTTTCCAGAAACTTCTCTCCCAGGAACCATCGCTGTTTAGTGAATGAAGCCACACCTGCAATGACCCTCTCACCCAGTAGACAGATTCATTGTTCCAAAAGCAGAGAGAAAGCTCTAGATTCTCCCTAAAGTGGAGCTAGCAAAGAATGCTGGTAGCATCCATTTCATTCATTGTAATGTTGACCTCAAGATTCTTAATTCCTCTTGCTGGAATTCAGATAGAACTTTAGAAGTTTCTAATTATAATGTGTTTTTTAAAACATCAGTTTGGAGTTTGTTAGCTTCTCCTGGCTTCACATTGATGGATACCCTGGAAGTTTGCAGCTGGGAGGCTCCTTGGGCCCTGCTAGGAGTAGCTATACTCTACCTAGTAAGTCTGGATCCTCCTTTGTTCATCAAGGACTTACTGTTATTCTGGGCCATAGATAGGAAACTCAAGACTCCAGCTCAAATGCAAACTTGTTTCTTACATTTTTTAGGCAGAAAGCAAGGAACTATGTTGTAGATACTCAATGGCCATTTTTCTTCATCTCATTTTAGAGAACAGGTGATTGTTGATGTTCCTATAGCTCAAGGCTCTTGATCACCAGTGGTGACTTCACCACCAGGGGATGTTTGGCAATGTTGGGAGTCATTTTAGCTGTTAAAACCCATGGGGGTGAGCAGCAGTGTGCTGCTAGTATCTAGTGGGCAGAGGCCAAGTATACTTCTGCCCATCCTGTGCCCAGAGGCTGCACCTGTGGCAGGGAAATGTGTGGTCTAAGATGTCAGGCAGCACTCAGGCTGGGAACTCTTCCTCACCTCCCAAGTTCTGTGGAGAGGAGACTCTGAAGAATGAGGAGGTTGTGACTTGACAAGCCCCTTGTGTTGGCTAGTAAGACCAGTGAAAATGGTCCCCAGGTGGAATACTGCTCTGGCTGCAAGAGTCTACATTCTGGAGCTATCAGATAGGGGTAGTGAAGACTTTGTGAACTCTTAAAATAGGAGAAGGTACAAGGGAGAGATTTCCACTTGCCATTTAGTTTTATTTCCCTACTCAAGAAACTCATAATCCAACTTCACAAATTGTATTGAAATGTCTTTCAGGTAATACTACCATCTTTGAAAAACCAAGACTTTTTTCCTATGAATATTGACACAAATAGTTAATCTGTACTGTACAAACTACAACAGTCTAAATACAACCTTTTTCTGATATATTTGTTGACATCACTTTGCTGTCACTTGTAGCCTATATATATATATATATTCAGTGTGAATGTGTGGCACTTGACCTATGTGACCAGAAAGATGATTTTTACTTAGCCAAGCCTTCAGAATTTATTACCTAGGTAGGTATGTATCCTTTTGAACAATTTGAATCCATTCCCCAAATGAAAACCATTTCTCTCCAGAAAAATTTTGTGTTAAGCCAAAAAAATTTTTTTAATGAAGGTCACTATGTCTTCACAACTTGACCCGACCCAATTATCTTACCTTCACCCACCCCATCACCATCCTCTCTTGGCAGTTTCTGCCAGTAAATGTTTTAGTGCTCTTGGGATTAAACGAATTAAAGACAGAAAAGTAGACTGCGCTTCCACCTTGGTGCAGCCATTGCAGAAATTGAATTTTTTATGGCCTTTGGAACTAGACTGCCTTGAACATTTTATGGTGTAAGATCTCTGGGGAGGGGTGTCCCTAAGCTCTGAAACAGACTACACCCTGTGCACAGTGGAGTCTCTTCTGTTCCTTCTGGCCCCAGAGTGCTTGAGTAATGCCCTCTCTTCTTTGCCACCCAGAAGTAGGCCCCTGTAAGTACCTACCCCATGTACAGCAACATACAGTAGCAGGCTTGAAATGGTGTAAGTATCCATAGGGAATCTATAGGCCGTGGAATTGTGCTGGGCTTGTAGGGATGCATACAAATTATTGATCACGTTTAATGGGGAATACTCAGTTGACAGGCTTATGAGTCTTAGTTCAGAGATCATGTAATACTACGTGTTCAGTGCATGTCAGTGAGCACATCTTTATTGGAAACAAGTATACATAGTTTCACAACTTCATACACATAGATTATGTTCCCCAAGTGACACTGATAAGTGAGTATATGACCATGGAATATATACAGTACTATTCTTTCTTGTAGCTTTCTCACTGAGTGGGCTTTTGGATTTTCAGATGATTATTTAATTTTTGTTCTTCTTGGAATTGAATCCGGGGATTGAACTCAATGTAAGAAGCGAATGCTCTACCGCTAAGACTCAGACCCAGGATTGCGGGACATTTAAAAGGAAGAAATCAGGCTAAGGGAAAAAATCATTTGTACTCAGCCCAACCCAGCTTTTACTTTCTGTTTCTCCCTCCTTTTTTTCTTCTCTCCTTTACTAACTCATTCGCTTATTTCCTCTTGTCCTCTATTTTCTTTCTTTACTCCTATTGTGATATAAATAGGCCTTCAGTGACAGGCACAGTTCCTAGCTGTTAGTACATTTTTACATGAATATCTAAATATGTGGCCCAATTCAAGGCATGAATATTCCCAGGAGCCAGCAGGACCTCCAGTCAGCACCCCAGGAGGGATGACCTCCATTCTGGCCATAGATGAGTTCTACATTAAGTCTCATTTAAACTGACCTCAGTGGTCACCACTCTATGTAGCCCTCACTGGACGATCTAGCCTTGCCGTGGGTCGATACACGACTCTCCTCATTGTGATAACTAAGAATAATTCTGGTTGAGGGATCTGAAAATATGGATTTTCTACATGCTCTCTCATTGAACCCTGAGGAGCACAGACCATGAGGTAGGTGATACTGTCCCCAATAAGAAACCGAGGCTTTACTTTCTACATGAAACAAAAATGTTCAGCGACCCAGAAGTAGGGGCCAGCTTTGGAACCCAGCTCTGTACCAGCAAGCATCTGTCTGCACTGAGAGTAGAAGAGTCCTTGTCAGGCCAGATGATTTTTCATATACAATTAAGTTACGTCCTCCCTAACCACATCTGAGAAAAGGTTCTGGAGCATTTAGCAGACCTCCTTGTGGTCGGTCAGAGCGGCAGTACTATGGCCAGTGGCCATGGATTCTGAAACCATTCTCTGGAATGTTTGCTTAAAAAGTTAAGTAACCAATTTACTTAAGTTCACTAGTAACAAATATACATCTGCGAGGAAAGGAAAGCCTTCACAGAGGGAAACATTTGAGCACCCCACCCTTTTTATTTTCCTGTCTATACACTGCTTACAGGAAACTCAGAGTAAAAAAGATAAGTAACTCACATGCTTTTATGTCTTAAACAGTTACTTCCAATTGTCAAGCCATAACTGGGGGAATAGTGAGATTCAAATGAGGATCAACAAGATAAAGTGGATAAGAGAACTGCGTGAAACTCAAAGGCACTACAAAAAAATGGAAGGAATTACCTGTATTGAGAGAATAAATGATTTGACCTATTTATTCTTGGAATGGTTATGAATTCTGTCAAATAGATCAAAAGCAAAGGTAATGCCTTTTATGTTATGTTGTGCCTCATTTCCTGATCAACCTCCCCTGTGTTTGGAGGTAAAGATTAATGTCTTTCTGAACCCAGAGAGATCAAGGTGCCAACAATGAATGAGGCACATTACTGATCGAAGGAAATGCTGAGTTTGAGCAATTTCAATAAGCCATACTAGCTTGAAAAGTGATCCACCTGCCACCCTGGGCTGAGGATTAAACCTAGAATCTCATACAGTGAACCCTTGACTTACGAACTCAGTCGGTTCCAAGGGCTGGTTGTAACTGTCAATACAGCTGAGATCTGGGTGTTTACCTGGGTACATACTGTAGTAAACAAGAGTCAAGTGAATCTTCCATTAACCTAATTTACCCAGCTAGTTCGTATGTCAAGCTGGTTATAACTTGAGGGGCCACTGTGCTAGGCAAGTAAGTGCTCTAGCACTGAATTATCCTCCAGCAATGGGGAGTGATTTTTTTAGTGTTTTCTTGTTAATAGATACTAGTGTCAAGTGGCTGGCACTATTGCTATATTTTAGTAGTAGCGTTACCTTCTGAGAAATAGTGGCTACAAGTAATTAGCTATAGAGAATTTCCTTTTCAAAAAATCTAGTCAATTGATATTAATATAAACAAGTCTCTCTGGGGCAGAGATTTAGCTCAGTGGTTCTAGTGCCTGCCTAGCAATCACAAGGTTCCTGGTTCAATCCCTGGTAACCACATACAACAATACTGGGCATGGAGACTTACGCCCACCAGCAATCAGTACCACACACCACGGTGCTGGGCGTGGTGGCTCACGCCTGTCATCCCAGCGCTTGGGAGGCAGAGGCAGGGGGATTGCTGAGTTCGGGGCTTGCCTGGACTACATAGTGAGCTCAGGGCCAGCCTGAACTACAAAGTGAGAACCTATTTAAAAAAAAAAAAGTCCCTCTTCTGTAAGTCCTATTTGATCAGTTCCCTTGATTCTACTGTATAACTTTATGTTCTTTCTCCATTAGAGACCTGAGCTTATGATAAAAATGATCCCATATCCAGCTGTGGTAGTACAGTCCTGTGAGCCAAGTTCTTGGAACCCTGAAGCAGGAGAATTGTGATTTTGAGGTCAGTCTGGACTACAGAGTGAAGCCTTACCTCAAACAAACAAAACCATCATATAACCCTATTGCTCCGCATTTGTGTTTAGGCTTCAGAGAAAAGGAAAGAGATCATATTCCTTTTCCCAGCGGTTCACTCATTTATAGACTCTTTAAAGTCTAGCAAGGAATCTTACAGTTCTCTGAGCTCACACTCTGCCTGGCTGGGGTCCTTCTGTAGTCAATGCAGGAAGTGACATATGGAAGCAGGTATGATTACAGAATATCAGGTGGCCCTAAACAATTCAAATATTTCTCTACTAGCAACCTCCACTTAGTGAACACAGAGACCTTTAAAAGAACCTATTACCCATATTTGATCTGATCTTTACAAAGGAGTGTATCACCTGCACTGTCTCACTGTGGCACAAGTAAAAACACCCTGACAGTCACAGGCAGGGATGTCTTACCTACTTTAACCTCTAACTGCCTAACATTTTCTCTGCATAGTAGTTTCTCCAAGTTCATCCCCACATTATATATATATATACACACACATATGTGCGTGCATGCACACACACACACATGCTTTAGAAAACTGAAATTCAATTGATGTACAATTACATTTATCTAAATATTAGGAGAAATGTCTTTGGGAAGAATATTTGGGAAAATGAATTGATGGTCAGTACTATAGCTCATCGAACTCTGATCCTAATTCTGCCAGAAACAACTCATAGTCCATGTTAGATGGTTTGACAAAGAGGATTATTTGGTTTCTGATATATTCAGCTACTCTAGAAAATTCTTTGGTACAAGCTGATAACAGTAACTTTTGGAAAACATTTTAGGTAATAATGCTTGCCCTTAAAAGTTTCAGTATATGGGACTCCATTTATCTAGAAAAAAGGCATCTTTTCTGAAGACTGTATGTTGGACTGGAGGTTTTCTGTTCCATTTAGAGCATAAATAGGGGAGGGGGAAGAAGATCAACTTTCTGGATATCATTCTTTTTAATGTATATTTAGTTTATTTATTTCCACATTTTATTAGTGCTTATTGGTTATACAGATTAACAGGCATCATTTTGGCAAATTTGAAGATACACATGACATGCTTTATTACCCCACCCACCTTCACCCACATTCCCTCTTAGTTCCACACTGGAGGGGGGTTTCAATGTGTATATTGTATTTTTTTTTTTTTGAGACAGGATCTCACTTTGTAGTTCAGGCTGGCTCTGAGCTCACTATGTAGCCCAGGCAAGCCTCGAACTCAGCAATCCTCCTGTCTCTGCCTCCCGAGTGCTGGGATTACAGGCATGAGCCACCAC
>PVIC010008247.1:0-48712 GCA_004025085.1 Thryonomys swinderianus | reverse complement strand
TTGAGTGTTTGTGTTGAAAAGTCTGCTGTGATCCTAATGGGCTTCCCTTTGTAGGTGATTTTCTTCCTTTCTCTCGCTGCTTTCAGTATTTCATTCTTTGTTGTGCATCTGGAAATTTGATAATCATATGTCTAGGTGTAGATATTTTCATGTCACGGCGTTTTAGAGTCCGATAGGCCTCATTTATCTGTATGTCTATTTTCCTGTGAAGTTTTCTGTTGTTATCTCTGTCAATAACTTTTTTATGTCTTTTACACTGTCTCCTGCTTCCTCAGTGACTCCAATCAGTCTTATATTATTTTTCTTTGAGTCATCTAGAAGCTGTTGAATTGATTTCTCATGATCCCTTGCTCTTTTTCACAGATTATATCTTCCCTGCTCATTGGCTGCTATGCTGTCCTGTAGGTCTGAGATTTGGTTCTCTGCTTCATTCATCCTACTTCGCAAGCTTTTGTTCTCCTTCATCATTCCGTGGAGCTCTGCTTGAAGCTGTTTAAAAGGTTCAATTGCTTCTACTATCTTGGATTCTATCATCTCGCTGATCTCTTCTTTAATGATGTCTTTCACTGTAGACAGTATTCCTGTTTTGATCTCAGAGATGAGTTCTGATTTCCATTTTACTAGATCTGCTTTAGTTACCATCTCCAAGAGTCCTGGTGCTTGAGTTTCAGTTTGCCCTATTTCTCTTTTCTCTGAATTTCCCTGTGATGGTGATCTTTGTGTCTGGTTTTTAGTATATTTCTTCATTTGTACTCTTTCGTTGTTACTAATGCTATTCTTTGCCTGATGACAGGGCAATGTTTGTTGCAGGTCTCTTTCTTTGTATTATCTGGGGCTCTTTGGATGTGGCACCTTCCTGGGGTGTCCTCCTTGAATGTGTAATGATTCTTGGAAGTTTTCAGTTCTGACACATCACGGGAGGTATTTGAGCAGAGGAATGACATCATGTTTATTACCATAATACAATCAATACCAATATCAGTATTTAACACAGTAAATAAAATGAAAAGTTTTGTTAAATCGTATTCTGGAGACTTTGAGCTTATGAGTTACCTCTATGTCCCTATGCCAAAATTTAGAATTAATCAGCAATGTATATACAACATGTAGATCATAAATGCACCCGCCTAAGCATTTGGCAATAAGAGGTCACTGGGTTATCAGGGAGGTAGGGGGACAGCAGGAGAGTGAAATAGGGTTAGCAGATTTATGAAGATCACCTATACTCTAGAACCTCATATATGCCAGCAGGTAATAGAGGATAAAAGGGCGTATATAAAACAGTACCAACTGTATGCTGTAAGACCGTTGGAGACTTTGTACACCTTCTTATAGTAGTATAGGAGAAGAAATAGTGCAGCCTAAGAGTCTTTTACTTCTAGGTATTGCTTCTGACAAGAAGATAGGAGAGGGTGTTGGGTCAAGAGGTGAGTAGAGGGATCTAGGAGTAGATGGCAAAATAGAAGCTAGATCCGCCCCCTTCTTTTATCTTGCCTGGTCTCTCAGCATGGCTGCAGTGTGAAGGGACGCACGAAATGGCCCCGCCTCCTCTCGAACCTGGGTCCTCACAACGCAGCTCCAGGATGGGGCTGGGGCTGGCCGGCGGGCCTCAATCCTCTGTGGTGGGGGTGGGGCCCAGGGTCCATACCTGACTCCTCACTGCATGGCTCCTAGGTGGAGTGGGCTGGTGGGCAGGCCTCAGTCCTCCACCCCCGCAGGGAACGAGTGGCACCTGGAGTAGCTGAGTCGTCTGTGCTGGCTTGGGGTGGAGCGGGCCGTTGTGCAGGCCTCAGTTCACCGCTGCCGCCTCCAGGAAAGGAAGGGCGCCCAGGGCAGCCAAGTCATCTGAGTCACTTGGAGTAGAGCGGGCTGGTGTGCAAGCCTCAGTCTGCCTCCACTGCCCCCAGGAACAGAATGGCTCCCAGAGCAGCTGAGTCCTCTTTGTTGCTCAGGGTGGAGCGGGCCGGTGTGCAGGCCTCAGTCTGCTGCTGCTGCCGCCAGGAATGGAATGGCGCCCAGAGCAGCCGAGTCGTCTGTGCCGCTCAGGGTGAAGTGGGCCGGTGTGCAGGCCTCAGTCTGCCACCGCCGCTGCCGCCACCAGGGATGAAATCCCAAGTTGATTTTCTTTAGCAAGTATGTGTTAGCATTCCATTTAGTACATTGGAGATTTATAACTTATCTAGAATAGGAACCCTGAACTAGCTTCTGTTTTTATGCAACAGCAGAGGCGCCAGCAGAGGGAATTGATGAAAGCCCTCCAACAGCAGCAGCAGCAGCAGCAACAACAAAAACTCTCAGGTTGGGGGAATGTGAGCAAACCTGCAGGTACTGCAAAGTCTCTCTTGGAAATCCAGCAGGAAGAGGCGAGGCAGATGCAGAAGCAGCAGCAGCAACAGCAGCAACAGCACCAGCAACCCAACAGAGCCCGGAATAACACAGTGGGTCCATTTTCCTAAGCTGTCCTGATAGGGAATGGTGTTTGCTAATCTTTTGCAATTGTTGGGCACCACATCTTTTTAAGATGTTAGCCATAATCATGTTTTGTTTTTTCTTTGACAGCATTCCAACCTGCACACCAGCATTGGGAATTCTGTATGGGGTTCTATAAATACTGGCCCTCCTAACCAATGGGCATCAGACATAGTCAGTAGTATCTGGAGTAATGCTGACAGTAAGAACTCTAACATGGGATTCTGGGATGATGCAGTGAAAGAGGTCGGACCTAGGAATTCAACAAATAAAAATAAAAACGCCAGTCTCAGGTAAGGCTCAAAATGTTCACACTTCTGCACATTGATTGATTGATGGAGAGATGAGGCTGGTGTGATTTGGATTTTAGGTAGACAGGAAGAGATAGCTTTTACTTACTGTTTGCATCTCTGTCCAGGCAAATGGATTATGTCATAAATTGTATCATAAATATTCATAGTTATGAGTCATAACTATGATTGCTTTCTACTCTATAGGAACATATTTGTGTTTATTTTATTTATTAGGGTTCTGTTACTTGAGCTCTTAACTCATTGTCCATCGCATGATAATCACTTAATAAATATTAGGAATAGTAATTTTGTTGTCAAATGTTTCTCCAAAGTATTCTGCAGATATTCTGGTATTTTTTAAGCTAACATTTTAGGTTATTTATGGTATAGTGATTATTATGAGTACTTCTGTAATGAACTTAAGCTTGTTTATTTTTATGGTAAATTATATTTCATCTTCAGCTTTCTTTCCTCAGTAGACAGTATTGTTGAATGAGCAGGGATTTTAGTGTTAAATATATGAACTTAAATCCCAGCACTACCACCACTAGCTGTGTGACCTTGGACAAGAGGGAACCTCTTTGGGCCTCAATTTTCCGTCATCACTAAAATGAAGATAATAATAGCAACTTCATGGCAAAGTTGTAAAGGTTAGATGAGTACTTGTAAAGTAGTTAGTAGAGTGCTGGGCACATAATAAATGGTAATGTCAGCTTCTTTTTTGTTGAAGGCCTCCTATATTATGAAATAAGACAAATTTGTGTTAGTTTATGGAGCATTTTTACCAGGTACTGTGCTCTCAGTCTTTGCATACAGTACCTTTATCATAACTCAAAGAAATGTTAGTACAATTTTAAAGGTGAGGAAACTGATTAGTAAAATTAAACAGCTTACTTGAGTACACATGGGAAGAGTTTTGTCATCTTCTCTAAATACAAGCTCTTTATCCACAAATTTAAGCTTTGTTACCTGAGGCTGGAGTTTTAAGTGTGTGTCCAGTTCAAATATTTGATCTTTTTTCTTTTTTGGAGCCAAGAATTAGGTTACTGGACAGGCATCCCATATTGTCAAGACATTACTTACAGTGTTATAGTATATTATATAGTAACAGTTTCTGGGAATATAATATTTCCCTATTGTTTTGCTTTAGTAAATCTGTAGGTGTATCTAACCGGCAGAATAAGAAAGTAGAAGAAGAAGAAAAGTTGCTGAAGCTGTTTCAGGGAGTAAATAAAGCCCAAGATGGATTTACCCAGTGGTGTGAACAGATGCTTCATGCCCTTAATACAGCAAATAACTTGGATGGTAAGAATCGGGGAGGGAAACCCAGCATGTACAGTGATAGCAGATTGGTTGGCAGATGGAACAGCAACTCAAAGTTTAGGAGATAAATTCTTACCAGGTCAAGTCCCACTCCGGCTGTAAGAATGTCCCTCTTTACTAGTTTTACTTGTGAAAAAGGTCATGTAATTCTAAAACCATATAGGTTGTGGGAAATAAATTAAATCCTATCTCAGGCTGTCTTGGCAATGTACAAGGCAGAGGAGGTCATGGTTCTGTGCTGTTCATCTTATGGGGACATTATCAGCTATATCAAGTCCAGGAAAAGGTTATGTAATGGTGGGAACCAAGGTCAGCCTGGACAAGAGAAGATTGAGGTGGTTGTAACATCATTTCTACCTGTGGGAAGGGGGTCAAATTGTGATAGAGGAGAAACTGATATATGTGTGGGATAAAACTGTGCAGACATGAAAAGAATTCAACACAATTTGAAGAAAAACTTAATAATTTGCTTTTAATGGGAGAGATTTGTCAGCATCTTATAGCAGGGATTTCTGCAGCTGACAGAAAGTTGAGCTAGTCCACTTCTGCTATCTGTTCAGAACACAGCAGGAAAAAGGAACCGAGGGTTTTCTTTGCAGTCTTGTAACAATAGCTGTGGTCCAAAAATTTAAGAGAACAGTTGTAATTACTACCATCCACTAAGCACCTACCATGTGCTAGGCACTGTCTGGGGTTAGCATGTTACCTCAGTATTGAGTTTGGCCGGTAATGTTGAGGGATATCTTTACAAGGTAGATAATATATCCCCTTATTAACTAGGAAACAGAGGCTTAGAATGGTTGAGAAAACTCATCATGGTCACACAGGAGATTTCACAGTCAGATTTTGAGCCCATAAATGTCTAACTCTGGTAATTTGGGCCTTTCCTCTGATACAAAATTCCATCCGTTTTCCATTTCAGTTCTTTCTAAACATATGTAGATGGGTTACAAGTTCCAGAATGACATGTAGCTGTACCTTTAGTGTCTGTCGTGGTGTCTGGGTGCATCATAGAACTTAATATTGATTACATTTAAGGAGAGAACAAATGAGTCCCAAAGCATTGTAGTCCTAGGCAAGTCACTCTTTCAGTTGACTTGTCTTTTAGTTTGAACCAAAGTAACATTTAGTAAGGTTCAGTGTGTCACATATATGTCTTTGTTTGACATTCTGCTCTTTCAAATGATGTTGGGCATTGTGGTGACAGTGTTTTTAAATATCTGTAAGGTTGATAATGGAATAATTAATACTACATACTAGTTTCTGTCATTAATGTCTATTAGGTATAATATATTAAAACTAGAAACTGACCTTTTGGTCCTTTTTTTAATACTTTCATTGTTACCTTTATGTCTTTTCCCCATTCATATTGCAGTTCCTACATTTGTTTCTTTCCTGAAAGAAGTAGAATCTCCTTATGAGGTCCATGATTATATCAGGGCCTATCTAGGAGATACTTCTGAGGCCAAGGAATTTGCCAAGCAGTTCCTTGAGCGCCGTGCCAAACAGAAAGCCAACCAGCAGCGTCAGCAGCAGCAGCAGCAACAGCAGCAGCAGCCACAGCAACAACAGCAACAGCAGCAGCAACAACAGCAGGTATGAAGTAGCACAGTGTGAGCAGCACCTCTGAGTATTAACACCTCTAAGTGTTCCATAACCAGAGAAAGGGAGATTACATAATTCTGTTGTATACCCAATGGCCAAAGCTCTTTAAAATCTGTATACCTCATATTTTTCAAAGTACATGTCTGGAAACCTTTGTGAATTTCCCAGATAGTAATTATAGCCATTTATTTCGTATTATGCATGCCAGTTCCGTTTTTCTGCAAATTCTAACATGTCACAAATCCCAGCATTTGGGTTTTTTGGCATGTAACAACACTATGGCATTCTCTGTATTTTATAATATTGAGGAGGACATGAAAAGTACAGTTAATTCTTTTTATGGTTGTTCTCTAGAGACTCCATGAAGACTGAATTGGCAAAGACTGAACCATTGCTTCTAAAACGTATCATCTAATGCAGTGATGAGCTTTTTATAGCTGTCAGTGATAATAGCCTGTTGTGGCACACATGCTGTAGTTTGAGTACTGCTAATCTAATCAATATATAGTCTTATTATGTGTGTTGCTACTTAAAGACACCTATTTAATAGGTGTTGACTCTTCACTCTTGAAGCGCAGCAAGTGCTAGTAGCCTTGTAAATCATGCCTGTAACAACTTACTAACATTTTCTCCCTAAGGTGCCAGACAGCGTTACCAAATTTAGGATTACACACTATATTTTGGGGTCATTTTAAACAATACAGTCACCAGAAAATGTAAAGCATTGTGGAAAACGTGGCAGTAGACTTAAAAAAAGTACTTCTGTACAGGATGAGAACTGATAGAAGAAGGCAGGATCACTTTTTGTCCTAAATCAAACGGGAATGTTGCCTTGAGTGCCTCAGTTTTTTTGCTGTTATCCATATACATTTATCTAGAATTACCATAAAAGATTCCAAACACTGATTTCGGGGTTACAAATAAATTTTAGCAAGTCAGTGAATTCACAAATATGGAATCCTTGAAGACTATTTATGTAAGTTTTCTGTAAGGACAAGTTGGCAAGGATCAGAGGCATCAAAATATCCATGTCCTTTATCCCCATAATTCTTACACTAGAGGTAATATTTGTTAGAGATCAGTTCTGGAAATAAAGATTTAGTGACATATAAGGCATTTAAATTTAAAATATGGATGGGGTTGACAGTAGTAACTAAAGAAGAAAAGTGTGGAGCAATTCTAGGAAAGATCTTAAGAGACACTGTGGAATAGTGCAGGAGGCACCTTGTGTTTGTGGTGTGGCCTCTTGAGAGGGCTGAAACAAAAAGGTGAGAGTCCAGCTAGTGATTGTATACACATGTGCCCCAAGCATGTCTTTCCACAGTATTTTCTCCTCCACCACACTTTTTCTTTTAATTGGCTTCTTGTCACTGACCTAATTTAAATAAGTGAATTGCTCTTTTGGAGCCCCAGTAAGTATCTGGGTGTGGTAGTGCACACCTGTAATCCCAGCACTCTGGGAGTCCTGAACAGCCCAGGTGCTGGGATTGCCCAGGTGCTGGGATTGCAAAAGCCCAAGTGTTTAGCCACTTAATGAGACCCTGTCTCAAAATTTTAAAAGGGCTGGAGATACAGTTTAGTAGCAAAGGCCTTGGGTTCAATCTCCAATTCCAGTTAACCCTTCACCCTCTTCCCCAAACCAACAGAAAGTGCAAAGAGCTAGTAGATTATTTTGTAGCCTTACCACATGGCAGAAAGTGTATGGGCATTACTCCTGGGATCACTAGTAGAAACATGAATTTTATTATTTTTTTAATTGAATTCTTTATTGGTACAATTTATATTCATCTCAAAATCACATATAACATAGGGAAATTTGTATCAGTATATGCCACAAGTTAATTCTCATTTTTACCCATATCTCTGCCCACTCCCCCCTCCTCCCTCCTTTATACATGCTCTTTTATTTTCTTTCTGTATCATATTTATTCCTTCCCCTCATCACATTCCCACACCAAGTTTCCTATAGAAATTTTATTATTTTTAATAGTATGCTGTACGCTGGTTTTCAGTTTCTCTGTCTTAAGGCTCAGAGAACAAGATGGTGAGAGGTATACATTGCTGTAGTGAAGTATCTGTTCAAGATTCTTTGCCATGCGTTTTATTTCCTGGTAGCTAGGTAGGTAGGGCAGACTTCGTACGGTCTAGAGAACTTGGGACAGCCTTGCTTGCATAGCAGGATGGAGCCCTGCATTCCCAGGAGATGCTATGTGGAAGCGTCCTGCTTGGTGGGGTGTGGGAATGCACAGAAGGAAACTGATGCTCATGGCCCACTCTCCCTTTCGGTAGTGCCAGAACCGGTGATAGGCTTTTTATTTTCAAACCCAAGTGGGTTAAGATAGGAGCAAATCTGGCATTCTCTTAGGATAGGCCCTGACTGCACCCACTGTGGAATTTCAGTTGTGTTCTCTGTCCACAGGATTCTGTGTGGGGAATGAACCATAGTACACTCCATTCAGTATTTCAGACCAATCAAAGTAACAACCAACAATCCAATTTTGAAGCTGTGCAAAGTGGCAAGAAGAAGAAAAAGCAGAAGATGGTCCGAGCAGATCCCAGTTTACTAGGTGAGCAGAGGGCTGAAGCCGCAGTGGGTGTCGGGCAGTGCAGGAATGGTGGTGGTGAGATGGGGTCTCTGTGGCATCATCAAGATTCAGATTCAGTTCAGAATACACAGCCAGTACTTACCGTGGGACCCAGAGCAGGAACTGCACCTCATGGGCTGATAGATAGATAAAAGCTAGTAGCACATTATCTGGTGCTTTAAAGTCAGAGCATTGTTTCATGTGTATTATGAATTTCTCCAGAGGACCTTGCATTTATTTGGGAAATAAAGGAAAACAGTGAAAATGATTCAGAAATTTAAATGTTGGAACCAGCCTGTAAGTCTGATCAGGTCATCAAAGAAATAATATTTGTTGATATCCACTGTCAGTGGTGGCAGACCTACAATACCTATGCTACAGTGGGCTTTTTGTCATTTAAAACTCTACAAGGTTCGCCATCACTGCTCTGTATCATAGAACTTTCAGAGTGACTCTGGGTTGGGCTGACACTTCAGGATCATAGTACCTCCTCTGCCAGTTAAGTGTGTATTGACGTTTCAGAGCTGGCCTTGTTTGCTTCCCACTCGTGTGTATTGTGCATTGAGGATGGTGTCTTCACTTAAGGCAGCTTCCTAGCAAGGGTGTCATCTAGATTGGCTTTGAAAGACTGGCAAGAAAAATGGGGAATGCTGTTTCATAATAACAGATATTATGTGCTCACTTCGGCAGCACATATAATAACAGACATTATAAGCTGCTTAGTATAAATTGGCCTAATAACTTCAGGGAGAAATGATAAAACTAAAATTATTCTCTATTTTGTATGTAAAATAGGGTATTGCCTTCTAGCTATACTGTCCAGAATTAAATGAGTCTGTTGGCAGTTTGAAATAGTGCCCCAGTTAGGAGGCCAACTAGTTAGGAGACTGAAGCCCAGATGGTAAAAATGCTGGTGGCCTGGAAGAGATTTCTGAGGTTCTATTGTTGTTGTTCTTGATGTTTCTCATTTTGGCACCAGGGCTCAAACATGGGATCTTGCACTTGGGAGGCAGGTGCAAAACCACTGAGCCAAATCTAGAGTAATGTTTTAGCAGTGGAGCTAAGAGGAGTTAGGGGGATTTCAGAAATTTAGGGAATAAAGTAGTTGGACAGAAATTGGAGAGCAAGATAGATGGTGCTGTCATTTGCTTAATGGTGAGCAGTAGGCTTTTGAGGAATGAGAAGGAAGGATTTAAGCGCAGGGGCTGAGAAATTCCATGGCAGCACCCATGCAGAGCCCTGTGAGATGTTTGGTGGTTGGTGCAGCAACCATCCTTTCCCCTGGAAAAGATCCCCACTTGCTTTCAGAGGATTCCTGCCTTGAGGAAGAAGTGCCAGTAAGCAAAATCCTGTCTGTAAGGACTGCCCTTTGGGCTGGTGCCTTGAAACTGGGTTTGGAAACAGTTAGCTGATAAAGATCTGTTTTTGTCTTGAAAGTTATTATGAGTAGATAGAAAAGTCAAATATTTTGCTCATTTTGGACAGGAATTATGAATAGGCTTTTTTGAGGCAAGGCTTGGCTATGTACCCCAAGGCTGGCTTTGAAGTCACTATAGCCTAAGCTGCCCTTAAACTTGCAGTCATCCTTCTGGCTGAGCCTCTTGAGTGCTGGGATTACAGGCCATGTGCTACCATGCCTAGCTTGTGAATAGCTTGTGTAAGTGTGATTTCTAGCTAAGAATCCCAAGCAATTCAGCTTTGGGGAGTGAGGAGGGTGCTTTAAGGGAACAGTCTCCTCTGCAAATGAGGTCGTGCTGTTTGGGGTGCGTATTTCATTATGTTCTGTCTCCTGCTGTTGACCTAGCAAAGAAAGGGACTGATGTTAAAATCCCCTGCAAGGAGTGAGGAATAGATGGGTCATCCTAAAATAGAATTTGAGAAGTACACAGATCTTAAAGGAGAAGGAAAAGAAGCAAACAGATCTAAGGAGAAGTAAAAACTATTCAAGTATCAAGCAAACTCACTTTGGTGAGTTTTCACATGAACAGTTTCATGATCCTCAACTAAGCCTCCCTCTGGAAATTCTGGTTATTGCCAGTTTCTGTTTGGTACCTATTCTTTTGCAATTTTTTTGGTGAGTTTTCACATGAACAGTTTGATGATCCTCAACTAAGCCTCCCTCTGGAAATTCTTCGGGTTATTGCCAGTTTCTGTTTGGTGCCTGTTCTTTTGCATTTATTTTTAATTCAGGTATTTGAGAAAACTTAGTAACTGTCCATCATAGGTTTCCCATGAAAGTACCTATCCAAAGTAGTCCTGATTGAGAGGTTTGCTTCTAAAATAAACCAGGAGAGGGCGCACTAGCCTCATATTGATTCTCAGCACCCTCCATTGCACAGTAGTCTCCATCTAATGTGCAGAGCAGGGGTGGGGGTGTGCTATTGTGAACAAGCAGTCTGCACACACCTGATGAAGACACGCAGTACAGATTCCTGTCAGGCTTTCCTTACAAGAACGATTTCATAAAGAAATCGTATGAGTAGTCTGTTCTGGTCCTAAATGAATGGGGTAGATGGAGTAAGCAGTGGGTAAAATCCTTATTTATATTCCCTTCTATCAAGTGAGGATGACTGAAACCTTCCTGTTTTTATTAATGACAGTTAAATGAAGCCATGTCTGTCTGCTAAAAGCCTAACTTGGTGATTAGTACATCAGAACGTTGAAAAGTTTTGGTACAGTCAACACTTGTTTGTCTGTTTGTTTAGGCTACACACTCTTTTCTTGTTTTTATGTAATACAAATTTAGTGTGTTTTAAAATTACATTTCCATTTTTGTTTCGTGTAGCTCATTGCTGCTGTCACATTTCATCTTTCTTGAGTATAAAACTCAAAACTTGCCTCAAAAAAAAGGCACAACTTGCCTCAGAATAATAATGTAGTAACTCATAGCCTGTTAGGTCTTTAGGTTCTTGTACTTACCTGATTAAACCATTCAAAACTATGAATGAATACTAAGCCTTTCATTTTCAAGGGAGAAAAAGTCTTGCTGGTTATGGGCACAAAGTTGATGTCCAGGCCCAGAACAGGGTTTGGAGGCCTGGCCTCTTTCTGGGTAGGCTTCATCATCTTGTACCACAGCTTCCTTGGTTAGTAAATAAGCAAGTTTACTTTTTCAAATCATGATATTTTTGAGCCAGTTGAGCTTTTTTATAATGTAAAAGCATTTGTTTGTTATTAGAACATTTCAAATGTGTACTTATTTGAAAACTTGAACACTGAGGAACAAAAAAGTGTATGTGAAAAACCCAGCAGTCTCTAACCATTTTTGGAATGGAGGCATTGCCTATTTTCTTTGGTTTTTAAATAGCAGCTGAAATAGTTGGGGAGCTCATCCAGGACCCAGGAAGTGGACAGCTTTGTGGTTATCACTTGTTCCAAAGATGTCCTGTTGTTATAATTTTTATCAGCTTCTGATTATGGATTTTATTGGAAAATACTACATGTGACCACTGGCATCACTGTGGGTAGTGTTTTGAGTCCTGGGTATGACCTTCCATAGGTGTTCAAGTTCTGCTTTTTTCTAAGCCAGATTCCATTATCACAAACAAAAATTCTTTCATTTGCAGTTCTCCTTAGTACTTGCTTTTCTCTCTGTAGTACTTACATGGTTGCTCAAAAATTAAGAGATTTAGTGCCGGGCGTGGTGGCTCACGCCTGTAATCCCAGCACTCGGGAGGCAGAGACAGGAGGATTGCTGAGTTCGAGGCTTGCCTGGGCTACATAGTGAGCTCAGAGCTAGCCTGAACTACAAAGCGAGACCCTGTCTCAAAAAAAAAAAAAAATAAGAAATTTATATTGTAGCCCACTGCCTAGAATTTGAGCCCTTTGGCTATGGTTAATCATAGCTATGTTCTTTTTTCTTGCAGGGTTTTCAGTCAATGCCTCATCAGAGCGGCTCAATATGGGTGAAATCGAGACTCTGGACGACTACTGAAGCATCTACCACTCTTGCCGCTGCACTAGCCTTCTGTCTCCTATCTGCCAACCATGGATGCTCTGCCTCTGGACACAACACGCACTTGCCATTTATTCTTTATCACTCTGCAACAAATCACAGAACCGATCATCTCAGGCTTTTTTCTTCCTGCCCTTTGTGTTCACAATTTTTAAACCATTTTTGTTGGTGAGCATCTCAGACTGTACCTAGTGGACCAGACCCAGTGTCTTAGGGGTGGCAGGTGGGCTTGCTCCCCAACAAGGCTGATTTTTGGCAGCACGTGTTCACTGTGCCGTGATTTCATCTACTGTCTGCCAGAAGTGTGTTGGGATCTACCAGTAGTAACTTACTTTCTCTTGTCCCATTTTCCCTTCTCTTTTGTTTTTTCTTCTTCTTTTTTCCCCTCACAAGGGCAAAGAGGTGTAACTGGTGCAATCATGAAGAGAGTTAATGGTTAACAGACATTGGCCAGTGACAAAATGCCCCATGGACTGTGACTCAAGTGTCCGGCAGAGCTCTCCAGTCCAGAGGCTGCGTGGCTGCAACTAACTTTGGGATTGCATCCAGAGGCCCTGCGTGGGGTGGAGTTCAGGTTGGATTGGTTTGACGTTGCACACCCCTCACTTGTTCTGAGCGTCCTTTCGGAGAAAAGATTCAGGTTTTTCTCCATTAGTTAGTGACTTCTCAGCAAGCTGACTTCTCCCTGGCATACTCCCAACTTGATTGGACAATGGAAACCCCATGGCCAGGGAGAGGGACTTATTCTTAATTTTTCTTTCTTATAAAATGGATTTTTTTTCCCATAAATATTTTTACTTCAGAGGACTAGGACCAGTTTGTTTTGGGCCCTTCTGCTGAAAATTTGTCTCGTTTAAGAGGCAGCTAGATCTTTACCATATATATGAATTTGTATAATTTCATTTTGAATAGGGATAAACTTGCTTCCGATAAAAACCCGGAATTTCATCTGGTTCCTCAGAGCATTGCATGTGTGTCTTGCTGTGGCCCTGGCAAGGTTTTGTGTAAAGATTCTGGGAGGGCAAGTTGCTTGCCTTTTCTGAAAGAATATACAAAATCTGGCCATCTTTAAGACCTCCATGCGTGGAAACCACTATATAGGAGGGTACAGTAGGAGGAGGGATGGAGAGGATGGGCACAGACACCCGCTCTGGCTTCGGGGTATGGCCTCCTCATGCCCTTCCACTTCAAGTAGAAATGTACCTGAGCTCTATTTATAAACAGATACTCTTCCTGCCTCACCAAACCCCCCACAGAACCTCCCTGGCATGGCCAGTCACACCTCGGAGGGAGCCCTGGGTGGCTGTGGTTGGTGGCTCCCGGGTAAAGCGCTTTTCCTTTCTTCATCAATGCCTGGAGAAGGCTGGAGTTGCTCTGAGCAGTTTGGTTTGGGAGGATTATATTTGGTTTCTGTTTTATTGTTTTGGATCACCGTTCTCTCTATCCCTTCTTGCCTCCCCCTGCCCTCCTAGATGTGTACAATAACTATACAGAGACTGCTACAAACTTGTATATAGTTTTTGGATCAAATAGCATGAGGAGATGGGAACCATTAAAATTTGGAACTCCTGCTCTCCTTTGCTTTGTAAATTCAAAAGTGGGGGGGTGGGGCAGAGGGATAGTTAAAATGTTTACAAAACTTTAAGCTCCCTCGGAACTTTTGCCAGTGTGGAGGAAAATAAAACAACTTAAATAAGATGTGGTTGTGTTCTCTCTGAGCGCACCTCTTGTACTCACTGGTGGCGAGGCTGAATTGTGCATTGAGCTCTTCTTTTTAGCCCTGGAACTGTGCCAGGCCTCTGTGGGCACCACAGAGGTGGAGGTGGCCCTGGCTTTCTCTGCCAGGTGATGAAGTACTTGCTGGGCCTGTGCTTGAGGTGACAAAGGTCAAGGTAAACACAGGTAAGTCTGACTAGTAGCTTTCTGCCCATCCTGCTCCCTCTGTGCTGCCCTGAGCTGTCATCTGCCCTTGAACTGTAGGCTTTTACTCACTCTGAGCATGACCCCACACCTGCCCTCAGCTTCTAGACCAAACTCTGATCTTTCCTCAAGAAAAATAAAAATAATTTTGGTTAAAAACTTGGAGGTATGGTAGGCAGAGTAGCAGAAGAAAGTCATTTTAGTCCCAAATTTCCATGTGTTTGCCAAGGGGCCTGGCTTCTGTCTGAGGGATCTGCCACTTGGAAAGAGGCTGCTCTTCCCCAGGAGCATTTTTGTCTCTCAATTCTATTCTCTTTTCTCTTCACCTTTTCTTACTCTTTTTTTTGATAGCCACTACTTCTTTAGCACTTTCTATAAACTTCCTCCCTTTATTCTTCCTAGGGTATGGACCCCAGGCCTTGTGCAATACTAAACATGCACACAGCACCACTGAATTGCGTTCCCAAAGCTCCTCTTGCTCTTGAAAATATTGAAAGTAAAAAGCTAAAAGTTGTTCCTTGGTTCTCTGAGCGTAGTTCTACCACCCCTGCAAATAATACAATGTATGGGTGCCTGGCCCGCTACAACAGAACAGTGTGCTATCTCCATGTAATCGCCGGAGCCCATGTGTATACCTTAAATTGTCTCTCCATAGCTTATAATGTCTAATGCAGTGTAAATGATTGTTACACAGTGGTGTTTAAGGGGTAATGATCCAGAAGTCTGTATATATTCAATACAGATGCAGCGTTCCCTGGGTTGTCTGTGAAGACTTTCTCCACATAGCTGGTGAGCTAGTAACTGTTGCAAGCAGCATAACAAGTAGCCTCCAGACTGCTTTATTTTGTTGGCAGTTTTGCAGCCAGGAATTTGGGGAGGGGCCCATTTGTATGGGATTTTGTGGGGCAGGGAGGATCTCCCGTGGTTGTGGTTAGATGTCACGTGGGGTTGGTTTCTTACAAAGATTTAATTATGAGGTAGTCTTCCAGAATGGCTCATTTATGTGTCTAGCAGTTGATAAATATACCACCCTATTTTAGAATTGACCTGGTGACAGTAATTTTTTACAAAATGTCAGTCTAGGCTATTACAATGACAGTCCTTGTCCCTCGTGACACAGAAGTAGTCCTCTGAAATGAAGGTGTCTGTGTCCAGCACCTCCGGAGTGTGAGGTGAAGCTTTGTCAAGAGAGTGCTAAATGCAGGCCCAGCCGAGTGACAGAGGGGGGCCTCCCTTCTGCTGGGTCTGCTGGACTACGAGAGCCCACTGTGAGAGCTGTCGTAGCTCCTGCTGGTGCAGCCAGTTCCTCGGGAGGAAGCAGCAGTGCTTGCTGGGGCTTGGGGACTGGGAACCACATAGTAGCCAGATGTTCAGTGCTCATCTTCCAGATGTTAGGTTCCCCAAGAACGATAGCTCTGTGCAGCATTTGATACTGCTGGTTCTGGGCTGGGAGCCTAACGCTTCCATGAAGAGAGTTTCTGGCCAGAAATAATCAGTGGGAATGTTTTGCCACTAAAGTAGCAGCAATAGTGACGGTCCCCTTTGTGGAAGAAACAGCTCATGGGTGCAGGAGGCACAGAGCGGGGCTCCTTCCCTAGTAGCTGCTGTGCCACTGTGGCGTGCTATCACTTCCTTTCCCTTTGCTGCAGATGGGGTGGCTGTGGGGGATGAAACTCCAACAGTTGCCACACTTGTTTCAGTGCACCTGATCTTAGGGAAGAGAGATGGCTTCTTCAGGAAGGTTTATACCCCTCCCCAAATACAGGAGGGTTAGTGAGTGGCCTTCGGCAACAGATTCCATTTGTTTTGAATTCCTCTGTTGACATGAGAAAGGGTCCTGAAAATAGTGGGTCAGTATTGTGTTTGGTGGCACATTGCAAAAGATATTAAAAGTGGCTTGACAAGGTTTATTGAGTGAAATCAGAGGTCATAAGTCCAGGGCTCGTGTGGCTCTGGGTTTTGCTGTTTTGTGTCCTGATTCTGGCTTCTGCCCTGAAGGTCACTCATGATCAAAATAACTAGAGCACCAGCCTTCACGCTCATTTCCAGGCAGGAGGAAGGCGTGGATGTAAGAAGCACGTGTGGTCTGTTCACTCAGCCCCTTCTAAGGAGCTTGTTTGGGAGCCCTGCTTAACATCCTAAGTCAGAGTGGTAATGTCCTTAATTGCAACAAAGGCTGGAGACTCCAGATTTTAGTTGAGTGTCTTGCTGTCCCCCAGGGCTGTGGAGATCGTTACTCTGAGCTACGCTGGCAGTTGCAGTTCCCTCCATGTTCTGTTTGGAAATGAAAAACTTAGCTTTGTTGAGTTTGTGCACACTGACCATGAGAAAACAGTCCTAGTGGCGACAGCAGTGTGGTGCTCTAGGGCTGAGGATCTTAGTCTTGCCCTGTTTGGAGACTCGGAATAGGCTTTGGCATCTCTTGTCATCAAGAGATGACCTCAGGTGGCTCGCTTGTTCTGGCTGTGAAGTTTCCAGTTCTGCATAAATTCGAGTCTGTTTTCAACGCCCCATGGAGTGAATTTGGGAGTGGACTCCATGCAGATTGGAATGTTGGTCCCATCGCCGGCTTGGGTGGGGATGTTGTTTCCTTGTCTGTACAGTGACAACACTAAGAGGAGTTGTGAGCAGTAACTCGAGAGTACCTGCTGTGCACAGGGCGGTTCCCAGCATGATGCACGCTACGTGCTCCTGTGGGTCGTAGTGTGAGTGAGCTGGGTATGTGCAGCCATGTGTACAGGTGGAGCAGAACGTGTACCATGAGCAGTAGTGGTGAACCCATGACATACATGCCGTGGAGTGGTATTTGATACTGAAAGCTCTGAAAGGTTGGCCATCACTGCCATCACCTAAAGCAAGGCACCTGAAACTAGCACAGAGAAGTGTACCCTCAGGGCAGCAGTATAGCGCAGGTTCCAGGAGGCCACTAGCCGTCCTTCCTGTCCTGTGACTAAGCCTCAGTTTCCTCACCTGTCAGATAAAGAGCTTGGCCCAGGTCATCTTGAAATAGAAGTCAGCCCCTAAGCTTCACGTGCCATTTCTCATCTGGGCTGTGTGCATGTTAGGAACTCTTCAGTCCCCAGGTGACTGACTCAGTGGACTGAAGGGGCCCAGAGGCTTGCTGGCCGGGGAGGGCTTCTTCACCTCTGTCCTTATATGTGAGCGTGTCACTTGTGACAGTGCATGACCAGCATAGCCCTTTATACAGGTGAAAGTGTAGTGGGTTTCTGACTCTGGTACTGTAAACTGGAGCCTGAAGCAGACTCTACTAGTTAACCAGAAGAAATATTAGAAAAAAACTTGGTGGATGGTTTGGGAGCAACTTGAGAGAAAGTGAAGCTACTTAGAGATGAGTTAACTTCAGGAAGATGCTAACACCATATCCGTCAGTCACCATGACCCTTTAGGTGACACTTCACTTACAGTCTCCCCTTGCTCTTTGGTATCCCGAGGACTAAGTTGTATATGAAACAATAGAGGAAAAGATAATATGTACAAATGTGTGTATGTATATGTAAGAAGGAACACAAAATACAGATGCTGTAGTCTGGCTCCTATGCTGGTCATGAGGATGGGGGTGGAATCGAGCCCCAAGACCTTCCCACTGAGCAACATCCCCCAACACTTTTGAAAAACTGTTTGAGGCAGGTTCTTACGAAATGGTTAAGTTGCCCAGGTTAGTCTTGAACGTGAATACTCCTGCCTCAGCTTCCCAGAGTGCAGGGACTACAGGTCTGCAGTACCACATCCAGCTAGTTATTGTACCCTGTGCTGCTCATTCCTCACCTCTGGGGTCCTCAGTGGCTGTCTTCTTCACTTAGGTTGGATTGTTCTTAATGAGGAAATTCAAACATACAAGTAGGCTATTGCACCAGACCCCTTCCTGATGGAAGCTGCTATCTTCAATAATTACTGGCATTCTGCCCACTCTATTTCTACTTTTTCCTTTGGAGATATTTTTTAAAATTTAAATCTTTATTGGTAGATTATACATACACATCGTGATCACACACAATACTGAGAATTTGTACCAGCATATGATAGAATTTAATTATTTTTCCCATTCCCCCACTCACCCTACCATCTCCCGCTCCTATATACATAAGCTTTGTTTCCCTTTTTTAATTACCATATTTTTTCTTCCCTTTGCTACTTACCCCTACACCCCATTTCTCTTTGAATATTTTTTGTTTCACACTATTTACCATATATTCTAGAGTTCATTTACATCTTCAGTTTCTCATACCAGAGAAAAGATACGATATTTACAGATCTGTGGGGTTAATGGCAGAAGAGGAGGGTTATTTTGAAGTATTTAAAGGAACTCCTGCCCACCTACTCAAATTCTGCCACTTTTAACATTTACCATATCTGCATCATTTTCTCTCCACAGCAGCACTCAGTGTTTTCTCTGCGTGAACCATTTGATAGTTGCATACTTTATGTCCTTTAGCCCTGAATACTTGGGGTTGCATTTCCTAAAACAGGGACAGTCTTTAACTTAACCACAGGACAGTTATCAGAATTGAGAAGTTAACATACAGGCTTCATTTGTACGCCTCCAGTTGCTCCACTCGTGTCTTTTATAAGGAAAACCTCACAAGTGTAGGGCACTATTTACTGGCTTATGGTCGCTTTTTTGCATCTGTCATATTTGAGTCTCTTCATCTGAAACAGTTTCTCAATCTGTCTTTCATACTTTGATATTTTGTTAAGGGTGCAGGACCTTTTTTTTTAGGATGCCCTGGACTTGATTTACTGCTGTTTCCTCGTGATCCAGTGGTGACTGGTGCAGTTGCGGCAGAATACTGACAGAGACACTTTTATTTTCTTCCTACTAGCTGGGGATTGGAACCTAGACCTCATGCTAGACAAGCATTTTGCTATTGAGTTTCATCTCCAGCTGTTTAAAATGTTTTTGTTTTGAGCAAGTCTCAATTAGATTACTAGCCTTGAACTTACTTATTTCCTGCCTCAGCCTTCCAAGCAGTTGGGATTACACGTGTGCACCCCTACATCTAGTTTGTTCAAAATTCTAAATAGTGGGCCGGAGGGTTAGCTCAGTGGTTCCAGCACCTGCCTCGCAAGCGCAAGGTCCTGAGTTCGATCCCCGGTACCACATACAATGCTGGGCGTGGTGGCTCACACCTGTAATCCCAGCACTCAGGAGGCAGAGACAGGAGGATTGCTGAGTTCGAGGCTTGCCTAGGCTACATAGTGAGCTCAGAGCCAGCCTGAACTACAAAAGCGAGACCCTGTCTCAAAAAAAAAAATTAAATAGTTCCTCATCAAAACTTATCCACTGGTTTTAGCACCCATTGACTTTCTTGCCTGCACAATCATCATAGATGTTGCTGACAGCCCTTTTACACCTAGCAGTCATTCACATACCTGCACCTGTGCAGAGCATGTTAGCCGTAAGCCAGTACTATTTTTTGTATAGATTGTCCACTGGCAGCTGATTTCTGTCCTGCCACATCCCCATTATTCTTTGCTTCCTTTGACATCTTACCTATTTCTTTGCCGGCTGTAGAAATAGCTGTTTTCCAAGAAATCCTGCTTCCAGAACGTCTGCCAACAGTCACAGATACACATGCTTCTCCATGTGCCTTGCACTGGTCTACACATACTCTGAGCTCCTGAGATGTTTGCAGTGCTGATACAGCACCTCGGACCATGAGATCCATTCTAATCTCTTTTCCATATCATAATCCCCTTATCCAATGATGAGAAAGGGAAAAAGTGTGTTGTGAATGGATAAAAATATATGTAGAGAAAGTTGGGTTTGTTTGTTTTTGAGACAGGGTCTCGCTGCCTCTGTCTCCTGAGTGCTAGGATTACAGGTGTGAGCCACCAGGCCCGGCATTGTGGTGTGTGGTACTGATTGCTGATGGGTGTGAGTCCCCATGCCCGGTATTGTTGTATGTGGTTACTGGGGAATCAAACCAGGGACCTCGCGCTTGCTAGGCAGGTGCTGGAACCACTGAGCTAAATCCCGACCCCAAGCATGCATTTCTTTTTTCTTCTCTACCTACCTTGATTATAATAGTCATTTGAAATATAACCCTCTGTTTGGAATCCCCCCTTTTTGGTGCCAGAGATTGAACCAGAGCCCTGCACTTGCTGAACACATACACCACAGCCCCTGGGGGACTCTCCACTGTCCATGCTTGCCCCTGAGTGGTCTCCCCTCCCTGCCCCTCACCCACTGAATAGATTTGGGTGGATCCCGCCTGTCCTGTGATGTGAGCTCTCACAGTGGCATCTGGGTTATCCATAGATCAGCATCAACACAGAACTAAAGTCTAAAGGAAGAGTGTATCTCTTTCCGGGGCTCAGCTCACCTGACTGACAGATGTGGGAGGAAACTTCCTGATACGCTGTGGACACCCTGTAGGGGCCTTCCTGAAAGATAAGTGGTCACCCTTTCTGTGAAGAGGTCTGGGCCTGGGGACTGGATGGGAGGCTCTGTGCTCCCTGGTAGTAAGTACAGGTCTGTCTCACCTGCAGTCAGGTAACAGTTTGGTAGACACTGAAATCAGGTCTCTTATTTCCCCAGCCTGCTGGGGGCAGCACAGCCCCTTACTGGCGCCGCTCTCATGGCTGAGGGATGAGTGGGCTCGACCTACAGAGAACATCCTGGGTTGGTGGCTTTGTGAGTCACCTCAGAAAAATGCACTGGCAATCTTTTCTTCCTAGGCCTTGGACTTCCACCTCTTCCTTAACATAGGCTTCTCATTCTCATCGTGTCTGGGCTGCTTGTGAGTGCCAGCCAAACTGTTAGAGCACAGCACAGCTACTTGGGAGCTACTTGGGAGTCCAAGGATCCTGCAGTCGAGGCCATCCCAGGTACCTCAGCAAGATCCTGTCTCCAAGTTTAAAAACGGCTGAGGATATAGCTCAGTGCTAGAACACTTGCTGTCCATGGATAAAGCCCTGGGTTCCATCTTCAGCCTCAAAAGAAAAATACTACAAAAAGAGTATGGACTCAATCTCTAGTATGCAGACCCCATACCCGTGGTCTGTTCCAACATTATATTCCCATCCTGTCCATTCACTCTAATACCTCAAATTCATTACCACACATGTTCCAGGTTTCTGTTACTACCAAATGGCAAAGTAAGAGATATCCACTTACTAATTTATTGCTGGCCCTCCTCATAGGAATGCTGGTCAGTGTTTTGTTGTTTTGTTTCTGGTGGAGCTAGGGATCCAACCCAGGACCTTGTGTATGCTACGCAAGCACCTTCTTCATCCCCTTATCTGGGTCATTGCTACCTGACTAATCATAGATATGGCAGCACAAGGGATTGCCAGGGTGGGCCTTGAGGACAGGCATCACCCTGCAAGGGAATTTAACACAGGAGGTTGTGTTCACACAGTGAAGCATCTGCTGCTCCTGCGAGGGAGGCCTGAGGGTGGTAAATTCTCAGACTGATTTGATCTGCCCAGATATTCCCATTCCAACCTCAACATTCACACCTTCCTGAATGGTTCCTTCGAATTCAGTCCTTTGATCACAATCACCACTGTAAACGTCAGCGTACACTTGGGCCTTTATACTTTGTCTTCGATGGGCACTTGTGCTAAACAAACTACAAGTTTCAATATCCAACCTGCTAGATATTTCCAGTGTTTCACCTCTTACTATCAATGTAGTCTTCACTGCACGGAATCGAAGTCAAACAGGGAACCAAATCAGGCAAGGAACAGGTTTCTTAGGTTCTGTCTCCCAGAGCCCCAGCAGGTAGTATTACTGTTGAGATTAGAGGCTGAACAGGGAATAGCAGAGGCTGAACAGGGAATAGACTATCCTAGGTATTTCAACCAGAATAGATTTGACATAGGGAATTGTTTGTTTGTTTAGCACAGGTGGGGTTCTTTTGTGTATTGGCTGGTTTTTCTGACACAGTCTCATATGTAGCCCAGGTAGGCCTCAAACTCAGGATGGTTCTCCTGCCACAGCCTCCCTAGTGCCGGGATTATAAATGTGTGCCATTTATAATCTGTAATCATTTTTTTTTTTTGAGACAGGGTCTCGCTTTGTAGTTCAGGCTAGCCCTGAGCTCACTATGTAGCCCAGGCAAGCTGCCGTGAACTCAGCAATCCTCCTGTCTCTGCCTCCCGAGTGCTGGAATGACAGGCGTGAGCCACCAGGCCCGGCACTGTGGTATGTGGTATTGATTGCTGGTGGGCGTGAGTCACCACGCCCAGCATTCTATGTGGCTACCGGGATCGAACTCAGGACCTTGTGCTTGCGAGGCAGGCGCTGGAACCACTGAGCTAAATCTCCGGCCCAATCTGTAATCATTTTTAAAGGACTAGAGGAAGAAGAGGTTAGATAAGTTTACTCAAAAGTTACTCTATAGGGCCGGAGATTTAGCTCAGAGGTTCCAGCGCCTGCCTCACCAGCGCAAAGTCCTGAGTTCAATCCTGGTAACCACATACAGCAGTGCTGGGCGTGGTGACTCACGGGCACCAGCAATCACGCACCAGCAATCAACCAGCAATCAGCACCACATTCCACAGTGCCAGACATGGTGGCGTGAGGGAGGCAGAGACAGGAGGATTGCTGAGTTCGAGGCTTGCCTAGGCTACCTAGTGAGCTCAGGGCTAGCCTGAACTGCAAAACAAGACCCTGTCTCAAATTTAAAATTTTTTTTTAAAGTTACCCTATAACTAGTTATACCACCCCAGGGTGGAGGGGACAGAAACTCAGGCTAGAGCTCTGTCTGTGAGGCTCTGAGTGAGCTGCTGCCTGAGGAGAATCAGGAAACCTGAACATTTAGCTTGACCACTTGACCACTCGTCACTGATGTGACTAAAGACACTGACAAACCTGAAGCAGAATCAGAGCCCCTCCCTGCACCTTCCTCTCCCCTTAGTGCCTGCTGGTGGCAGACCCTCACAGGAAGTCAGCTGGCAAGGAAGTGTTGCTATGGTGAGGTCACACAGTGGGCACAGGACGTGGGGGTGGTGCAAGCAGATGGTGAATGACCAGGTGAGAAAACGCTTCATGTTAAACCCAGCCCAGAAGTTTCAATGCAGGTCCAGCATGGTGGGAGGTTCTGGAATGCACCAAAAATTTAAACAACCCCTGCTGTCAGTCCTGGAACTTCCAGTCCCCAGGTGGAATAAATTGTCATCTAAAACTTCTGTTCTTTATGCCTGGCAGGAGTTTCTTCTGGAAAACACAAAATTTTCTAAATTAAAATTTAATAGTTCCTATTATATAGGCAAAATATTGAGCATTCCTTTCGTAACAGAGGATATTTCAATGATTGTAAACATAGAAAGGTACTTGGTCATGAAAGGTGAATTAAAACCACAATGAGATGCTAGTACATAATCACCTGGACGACCAGAAATAAAAAGACTGGCAATACCAAGTATTGGTGAGGATATGGGGCAACTGGAGCTTTCTCTCTGTTGCTAAGTGTAAACTGGAACAAAACTTGTAAAACAGCTTGGGGTATCCACAGAAGCTAAGCACCTACCCAGCCTCACTTCCAGCAGTGCTATCTCTAGGTAAATAACCAAGAGATACAGTGCCTGTGAACACAAAAAGACACAGACAAGAATATTCATAGAAGCTCTATTCACAAATGCCCCACCCTGGTAACACACAGATGCAGATAGATAAGTGGACAGAATGGGCAAACTCACAGTCATACCGCTGTGTTAGTTAAAGAGCTACTGGAGGAAGCTCACAGGCTGACCTGAGGCTAGACACAGAGTTCAAGTCCATTCATCTGCAGTTCAAGAGTAGACAAAAACCTCCGGAGCCCAAGGCAGAATACTCTGGTGGGTGGGGACTGCCTGAAGAGGAGTTCTGGGAGCCCAGGGGTGCTGCCTGAATCCCTGTTGACTTGGGTGGTATTTACACAAGGCCTAGAGACAGAGTTCTTCAACCTGTGCACAAGACGGGTATACTCCAGTGTGTTGTTACACCTCCAAACATTAAAGAACAGGATAACTTCAGAAAGCATAAGTGCTAGAATAAATTAAGTGGTACGATGGGTAGATTGGGAGGCTGATGGTACTCAGATTTGAATGGAAATACAGTAGCCCTGCCAGTGAGATTTCTGGGCAGGCACAGCAAGTGCAAAGGTCCTGAGACAGGCTCTCTGGTGTGTTAGAAGAGCCTAGGCAGGGCCTATTGAACAGAAGTGGGGGAGGTGAATAGCACTAGGGGAAGACCTTACTTTGGCTTTTTGTTGTAAAGGCAGTGGGAAAGGTGAGGGTTTGGATGCTGGTAAGAGTTTGGATATGGGAAGTGAGGAAAAGGGTCCTTGAACTGCATGGTAAGCACCTCTGGGAGTGAGGTGCCAGAAGGCAGGGTGGGGTGTGGAGGCGTTGAGCGCTTAGACATGAGACACTGCCCATCAGCTGTCCCAACAGCAGATGATGAGTAGGGGCCACTGGGCCAGAGCTCTGGACCAGGCCAAGCTACAAATGGCAACCGCAGTGTATAGCAGGTGGGGCAGACAGTGTGAGGCATCTGGTGTTCAGCCCCACAGGTACCGTGGACAGAGATGGCAAAGGGTAGAGCACGTGGCAGCTGTGCCCGACTCAAACACGCTTATTCTTGGGCTCTGGGGGCCTGGGCACAGGGGCTGGGCCTCTGCGTTTCCCAAGTTCTGGGATGACTCTTCTACACCGGGAAGTGTGAAAAGCCCTCATCTCCAGTGACCCAAGGGTGTGTGTGTGTGGGGGGAGTGAAACAGAGGGGAAGAGAGGAGAAGGGAGGGGAGGGGAGGGGAGAGAAGGGGAAGAGAGGAGAAGGGAGGGGGAGGGGAGGGGAAAGGAGGGGAGGGGAGAGAAGGAGGACAGAGCAGTCTCCTCCTTCCCTCTCCAGGGGTGGGGCTGCTCCAGAGTTCAGGACGGCAGGTCTGTTCCATGAGTGTGTGCTGTTTGTGTGTGTCTGTGTGTGCGCGCGTGCATGTGGGGGCGGGCACAGTGTCCCAGGAGGACAGAGTTTGCATTGATGGAAACCCTCCCAGCTCCAAAGCCTCTTTCCTGCTGCTGAGGTGCAGCCACTCAGTTCTCTGCGTCCCGCCCAGTGCACTCACTCGTGGCCAGGATGGCACCCGGTCTGGCTCTGCGTGTGGCCCTGCTGCTCATCTCCGGGGTCCTGGCCCCTGCGGTGCTCACAGGTAAGGGGCACAGGCCCTGCCACCAGCCCCCCAGGGCCAAGAACCACTTTAGGACTGGGACAGAAGACGCTGACAGGAGATGGCTGGCATTTGGGGTGGATCCGCCGGTAGCTAGCTGGATGTCTCGGGACTGTCAGCCACAGGGAAGAGGGCCTCTGAAGTGGTAGGACAACGCAGGGAGTAGGGCCATGGATGGGGCCTGGTGGCTGAGGAGCCACAGGCCCAGCCACCAGGAGACCACAGGGCCTTGTCAGCCACTTTCCAAACCCTGCAGGCCTCCCCACTGCTTTTGTGATGTCCTCACAGAGCAAAGATCCAGGCACTGTCCCATTCTGAGGAGAAATTTCTGAGAGAGCACAGGGGCCCAGATGCTTGCACAGGACGGCGAGGGTCCGGGTTTGGATAAGGGACACCCAGGGGTTTGTTCCTGGAAGGGAGCAGTCATCCTCCTTTGACCCACAGCTGAGGCAAAGGCTGCTAGTGATGCCAGAGTCTTTCAGGCCCTAACTCATGGGCTCTGGGCGTGTCTGTGGATGAGAGGAGGGTCATGAGGTTCACTGTGAAGAGGTGGTTTGGGGTCTGTGCTAGGGTCTCCGCCACAGTGAGACCCGGCCACATGCCGGATGGCACAGGAGGTCCAGGCACCCCAGGAAGCAGCCTACCCTGGCCTTGTCTCTGGCCACCTCTTGGTGCCCTTGTGCCTACAGGAGGTGACACTGCTCTGCCTCACCAGTCCGCATATGCCAGGCTCTGGGATTGGCAGGTTTCCAGGCTCGCGGTGTCCCCAGCTCCTCCGCCAGCCCCAGGGTGGGCAGAGCTTCATCCACAGGCCAGGAAGCTGCCCTGTGGCAGGAGAGAAGCTCAGTGAGTCAGCCCCAGAGGTGCCCGAACCTGAGGGACCCCTGAGGGGAGACAGCTTCATCTCTGGTCACTGCCCCAGGGGCACCACCATTCCTGCCACTATATCTGCCACCATAGGAGGCCCTGGGGATAGCTAGGAGGGACCTCACCTGGCCTCCCCTTCCCTGTGGGTCCCGTGGAAGGCAGGAGCAGGCTGCTGGGTGTCCCAGGCTCTACTTGAAAGGGCCCAGGTGGGGGTGCTGAGCAGGTGTCACAAGGCCATGGCCCCCACATCCTGCCCAGGCCGGGGTCCTGCAGCTGGCAGGAGGGAAGGAGTGACCTGGAAGCTGTGGCCCAGGTCCAGGCTGCCACCCTCCTTGCCAGGGATGGTGGCCACAGGGCCGAGGTGGGGGGCAAGCCAGGTTGAGTGGGCAGGAGGCCAGGGCAGGGATGAAAAGGCCCTTCATGGCCCACACAAAGGCTGTCTGTGAGTGCAGGCGCCTGGTCTCAGGGCCCAGTGGTCAGACTGAGGGCTGAACAAACTTATTTACCCAAAGGCAGGCCAGGCAGGGGTGGTGGGGCCCAGGGACAGCTCACAGTACCCAGGCCCATGGTGGTGCCACTGGAGCTGTGCTTTTCCCAGCCAGAGTGTAAAGTCCCATGGGACTGTCATTCCAGTTTGGAGTCCAGGTTCCATTGTGGCTGAGCTGGATGGGTCCTTCCCTGTGGTCCCCCTTTCCCAAGCCTCACTTGCTGTCACTTGGCCACTGGACACTTTGGCTTCTGTAGGTCTGTCTATGGTTCTTTCTCCCCAAGCTTCACCTGTCTTCCAACCAAGTCTCCAGCACGCAAACAAGCAGAGAGCAATGGAGGCCACTCTGCCCCTGGCTTCCCTGAGTAGTATGGGGATGAAGGGGCAATTCTTACTATCACAAGTCCAGAAACAGAGCAACCCAGAGAAGACATGACAGTGTGCGTGGGAATGTTCCTCCCCTTTGCCGGTTGGTTAGGTCCAGCTCAGCCTGTAGCCAAGGCCTGCAGACCCCACCCCACTTCTGGTACCCAGAAGCCCCAGGGTGGCCTCCCTGGTCTGCTGCCCAGCCTTGAAGGTGAACTTTGGCCAGCAGTGGTGGGACAGAGAGGTGTCTGCCTGCTAGTCTGTCTTGGGGCCAGTGGTTTCTCCATCTCTTGGGGCAGACAGGCAGCCTGCAAACTCCAGACCACAGGGGCTGCCAAGTGGTGAGTCTGCTCCAGCCTTTTCTCTGCTCAGCCCGAGCCTGAGGCCAGTGTGCTTGGGGCCTGGGGCCAGGGACCCTGGCCTGTCCTGGGGGCATTGAAGCTGCACACTTCTACCTTCATGGAAGCCCTGGCTAGGTCACTTCCCCCTCTGCATATGGTCTTGGAGGCTGGTGGGTGGGAAGCCAGTCTGAAAGGCAGCCAGAGAAGCTCACCTGCTGTGCACCCTGGGCCTGTGAGGAGAGCACTGGCCTGGAGCCTTCTGAAAAGGGGTCTGGTTTGGGGAACCGTGGAGTTTGCAGCCTGTCTGCAAACCCTAAGAACACTGGCCCAGGAAATTTGACCAGAGGGGCAGGCCCTGGAGTGCCAGGAACCTGGTAAAGTACTATGGGGAAAAGATTCTCAGTTCACAGAAAAGTTGCAAAAATGGCGAAATCCAGGAGACGTCCACCCATATTCACAACTCGCAGTGTCCTGCCACACCACCCACCGCTCAGGCCCCCTTTCTGGAAGGCTATGGACTGATGAGAGGCCTCTGCCTCTAAATTCCCCCGGAGAATGTAGACTCTGTCTCTCACAGCCAAACCCAGCTCTCAAAAGCAGGACATGAACACCGGTGCAGGGCTAAGTGGTTCTGATTCCACCAGAGACCCTGCAGGCCTCCTGGCCCACCCAGGAACACACCACCATCTGTCTCCCCGGAAGTCCTTGGGTCTTCTCTGATCCCTGTACTGCAGTTGTGGCACCTGGCATGGAGCGCCCAGGGTGATGACCATGAGAGGAGCTGCAGGGACCTGAGGGCTGACAGAAGTGTCCGGGGCTGCGGGCTTCCGTCAGCACAGTGGTGCTCTGCTCACCTGAGCCTGGGCTCTCCTGCCCCTGAAAGGGGGACGAGAGCGGTCCTCACACACAGCAGCTAGAGTCAGAGACTGTGTGCTGTGACCCAGCACCCCGCACCCCTGCTAGGGACTCTGGATCTATTTCCATTTCAGCAGAGATTAGGGCAGAGGCAGCCCTGACCCTGTGACAGCTAGGAGGTCGGCTGCAGGGAGGGGCCTGGAGACTGGCCAACTGCCTGGTTTCTGACCAAGGTTTCTGGCCTCCTGTCTGGGAAGGAGGCTGGGCCCAGCAGGTGGGGGTCGGGGGTTATCACATAGGTTGCTCATCCTCTGCCCCCTGTAATCTGGGGCCCCTGGCCCCCAACTCTCCAAGCAGAAATGGTTCCTGTCTGATGTGCTGAGACTGGGCGTGTCGGGGGGCTGTCCTTACACTGGCCACCTCCTCCCCTTCTCCGTCTGTTTCAGGGGCCTCGATGGGTTGTTAGGCTCCTGCTGGAGGTGGCAGAAGCCCTGGGCCGAGGGGCAGCGGGCCTCTGTGGTCTTGCTGGGGCACTGGAGCCCCCAACAGGCAGGGGACCCTTTCCCAGCTAAGAGGTTAGGTAGGGCTGGGCGGTGCCCTCAGCTCTGATTCGGACCGTGGTGCCAGGCCCAGTCTCTGCCTCCGCTGCCGGCCCCATCAGTCTGTCCTCACATGGGCGGGCAGCCTGCCCCCCTAGGAGTTCCCAGCCTCGGAGTGAATTCCGCAGGTGCGTCGTCCAAGACATGGTTGGACCAGGGTAGCATTGCTCCTCAGATCCGATACAGCGGCCGGGACCCATCTCCCCTCCTTGGTTTTGCAGCTGAGGACCCGCAGGAGCCTGATCCCACCCTGTGGAAGGAGCCGGAGGAGCTGCCCTCGGGAGAAGGCGCTGTGGAAAGCACCAGTCTGGGGCAGGAGCCCGCGCCCAGCGGCCCGCCGGCACCCACATCGGCGCCGGGCCCCGAGGACAGCACCGCGAGGGAACGGTTGGACCCGGGCGCAGGTGCGACCCGCAGGGCAGAGGGGCGGGGCCTGGCGGGGCGGAGGTGCGGCCCGGGCTGTGGCGACGTGACTCATCCTTGTCCCCGCAGGTTCACTGGGGCCCGGGGCCATCGCAGCCATCGTGATCGCCGCCCTGCTGGCCACCTGCGTGGTGCTGGCGCTTGTGGTCGTCGCTCTAAGAAAGTTTTCCGCCTCGTGAAGCCAATAAAGGAGCCGCGCCGGCCCGCGAGCCACTCGGCTGCACCCGCCCTCCCGTGCACCTGTGTCTGCGCGTGCGCCCGCGCCGGCATGAGCACGCGCTGGGGGGGGGGGGGGTTGGGATAGGGCCACGTGCTGTAGCCAAGCTGTGAGCACAGGTCGGACAGGCACGTGCAAGCTCCTCCACCTCCCCCGCCCCGCCCCAGCCCCGCCCCGCCCCTCCCTGTCCCTCCTCTGTGCACTCCCTCGCAGAGGACATGCTGTAGTGCAGGCTGGGAGGGCCCAGAGCCGCAGCCCTGTGCTGGACACCTGGAGACCAGGTTATTTTTGAGGGGAGTCCTCTATCTCTGAGGAACCCTGTCTGCTCTGAGAGCCTCAGACCCTCGGCTCACCTGGGCCCTGAGGAGCCCTCTACTCCAGGGAGACCCAGGAATGGGCCAAGTCCAGGGGGAAGCCAGCGCTCCCAGCTTGTCCTCTCCCCTGATCCCCAGTGAATGCGGGGGTCAAGCTGCCTTTCACAGGGCTGGGGTGAGGATGGGGGGTGGCCTTTCTAGCCCACTCTGTGCTTGAAGCGTGGAACTTGTGCTAAGGGCAGAGGATCCAGCTCTCCACACTGCTGTCCTCCCATAGCTCGCCCTGGCGAGGGGAAACTGTACTCTGCTCCACCCCGTTTAGTTTTGAAGAAGGGGTTTAGCTGTGTAGTCACAAATGGTATGGAACTTGCCATCCTCCTTCCTCACCTTCCTGAGTGCTGGGATTACAGGTATATGCTACCACACCCAGTTTCTCTGGTTTTCACTATCATCTGTCAATCGTTTTGGCCTCTGGCTTTCCTGAGCCCCAGATGGCACCTGGTCCTGCACAGCCTGTCTATTCCTGAACATGATAGAGGAGCCCAGGGGCCCACTTATGCCCTCTCACACTGGGGCCACTTCCCTCCAGCAGTCTTCCCCAAGCACATCATGGGTTGGACGTTCCTGTTACAAACTGACCAGCTCTCATGAAGCTGCACGTTATTTCACAGAAGCTTGAGTAGCTGAGGCCGTCGCTGGGCAGATGGTCCGACTCAGTACGCTGCTCCCAGCTTTGGAGAGCCGGGTACAGGGTCAGGGCTGCTCTTCCCCACTCCTGGGGACTGGGATGCTGTGCGAGGACCCCTCCAGCAGGTGGCCTCCTTCACGGGGTCAAGGCCCTCCTCAGATGACCCACAAGACAGGGAGGATGCCTGGAGCCCTGCTGTGGCCTGTGAAGATGCTGGCTGAGCTCCAGGCCAGTCTGGGTGTGGAAGAAGCAAGGGCTGGGGTAGCTGTTTGGGGAGGAGCCAGTGCCACTGAGGTGGGGAGTCGAGACCACCCAGCCCCAGTACCCTCACATCCCCCACTGGCCACAGGCGCCTCAGAGCCTTGCAGACCTGTCCACTTCCGCAGCACCTGCAGATGGCCCCATCTCTGTGGACCCGCGAACAGCACAGGCCCAGGCCTGGCCCTCGCACCTCCTTGGGACCCCACACAGCTGGTGCTCCCAGCCCAGCCAGCCCCAAGTGCCTCCTTCTGTGCACACCAGAGCAATAAAGAGCAGACCTCCACCTCTGACTTCATACATGGTGCTTCTTTAATGCAGCCAAAAATGGTATTTGCTTTTCTTGGAACTGTAACCATACAGGATGCAGTGACCAACTCATTCCATAAGACACCTGGGCTCCCAAAGGGGCCAGAAAACACGAGTTAGCCCGTGGGGGAGGAGCCTGAGGTGGCGGCTCAGCCAAGCCCTGCTGGGCCTGCAGGGAGTGAGCTGCCATGCAGCCGGGGGCAGCCGAGGCGCTGGAAGGGGCGGAGGTGGCCCGTCTCGTCCTGGCAGCTGGAGGAAATGGGCCGCTGGGAAGTTGTCAGGCAAGGCGGCCCTCTGGGTGTCAGCTTGGGAAGGATGCGTGCAGTGTGGGGATCACGACTCGCCACCTTCTGCCTGACCCCCTGGGACACCTGGCTTGGGGCCTCTGCCAGTCCCAAGAGGCCCAGGAGACGAGAGGGGAGGTTTTGACACCACCCGCCACTCCTCCTCTGCAGATGGTCAGGCAGGTGCTGTCTCCAGTCTGTACATCAGTGCCAGCGAGAGCTGAGACACATGGGCACTCGCTGTGTGGCAGGGACCAGGGTGTGCACCTGGCCACCTCCTGCTGCCTGGGAGGCACTGGCTTGTCCTTCCCAAAAGCCCTCTGCGTCCATCTGTCAGAGTCCCCGCCAGCCTGCTCCCCTGCCCACACACTCACACCAGGCTGGTGTCCGTGGTGGACGTCATTGCCGATTCCGGCTGCCCAGCTTCCTTCGGTCCTTATTCTGGCTGCGCTGAGGGTCGTCCATCTTGTGCACGCGGAAACACTCCTTGAGGTTCTGAGAGCGGATTTTGGGGTTCAGGATCTCCTCTGTCATGGAGCTGGGAAACCAGCCTCTCTCCTGGTCATGCAGACGCTCACCGAAGATCCACCCTGTGAGGGAGGGTGGGACGGTCAGGTGCCCGTGGGGCAAGGGCAGGGTCCCAGGAGAGGCTCCCCCCAGCCAGGCATGAGCAGAGCAAAGCTAGGGGCACCGTCCACCGCCATGAGCTGGAGAGGCTGGGAGCTGTGGACCTGGCCACGCTGGTCCCCGCTGACTCTGGAGCTCATCTTGGAAACCTCAGCAGTCCCATCAAGGCCAGGAGCCCGAGGGCTTCCCCTAACGCCAGAGCACCCAAGGGTCCGGTGGTGGCACTGGCCACTCACCTGCCCCGCTGTGCTGCAGGACCACCCTCTCACGGGGTAGCACCTCCCAGTGTCTCCGCCTGGAGAGGCCCAGCCTGGCTGGCTGAGGGTGACCGCCACAAGCTGGGGTCACACGGGGACCTGGCCTTCTCACTCCCTACTTTCTCTGTCCCTTCCTCCCCCAGAGGCCTTTGTGGGGCCTGGACCTGGGCACATCCCCTGGGCAGGCCACGAGAGGAGTGTCCAGCTGTGTGTTGGGATGGGGGAGGGGAGCCCCAGGACTCCGGAATGAGGGGGCGGTGGAGGCCCTGACCTGGGCCAGAGGAGCCAGGCAGACACAAGATTCTGTGCATGTGAAGTCTGCCTAGGAGCCATTCACGCATAGACATGCTGGGGGCAGTGATGTCAACGGGAGGGTGGGAGTTGATCTACTCGGGTGCTCTTTTGCCCACCCCGGGCCCTGAGTCCCAGCCCCTGGGCTCCCCTGGCAGCTTGTTGCCCGAACAGCCTTGGAGTAAGGCTCCACAGACAGGGTCACGTGCCGAATGATGTGTTGAGGCCAGGCCACTCTAGGGGATCTCATGGTGCTGGGACAGCGCTCCCCTCTGCCCGAGCAAGGTGCAAGGAAGCAGAGACTCGACCAGCAGGGCTGGCAGGGAAGGGGCTCACCATCTTCTGTCTTCTCCAGGATGTTCAGGATGTCTGCCAGCTCCAGTGTCAGCTCATCCGGCTGCTGGGCCACATATGGGTGCACACACTGGACCTGGGGGCAATCTGAGGGCACAAGGGAGGGCTGTAGTGTGTCCCCAGCACTGGGCCCCTGCCCTGCCCTGCCCCACACCCAGGCAACCCCAGCATGGCATGGGAGAGCTGGCAGCGACAGGAATTCGGGATCTGAGGAGGTTGACGAAGGGTTCCTCTTCAGGAAGGGAAGCTGGCTTCCAGATCCAGGGAGTTGGAGGGATGCAGGGAGCTTCGAGCTGCTCTCTGCTCTGACATCCAAGGGGTGCCAGTGGCTAGAGTTCCCTGGGACCTTATATGCCTTCCAGACAACTGGCACCTCCACAGTACCCTGTCCCTGGGAGTCCCGGTTCCTCCCAGTGATGCCTGTCACTTAAGACCCAAGCATGCCTACACTCTTCACCCTGAGTTTGCCACGCTGGAGAGCCAAGCTTAGCTCAGTAGGGGTTTCTCCCATCCCCACAAGGTGCTGCTGAAGCTGAGGCCTGAGGCTGCCATGGGGGGGACTTACCCAGCAGCCGGGATGTGAAGGAGACGAACTTGGTCCTCCTGTTGGGAGCCAGCGAGGTCATCCAACGCTTCATCTCGCTCCTGGCACAAGGAGGAGGACGGAGTCCACCTCAGAGCCAGAGCAGAGCCTCCCCTAGGGAGGTGGCAACTGCCCTTGGCTTGGCCTGAGGCCCCACCAGAGACAGTGGGGCCCAGAGGCCAGGAAGACCTAGGCAAGGGCCTGCGAGTTCATGCCAAAGGCACATCCTGAGCCAGATCCACAGCCATGGCAAAGCTGGGAAAGGTTAATGCCCACCCATGCCCGAGCAGAGGTCCTGGCAAGAGAAGACCAGTGGGCTGTGGCAGGGGACAGAGGAGGCAGTGGAGGTGGCCACAAGGAAGTGCTGAGCCTTGAGGCTCAGAGGAGGGCAATGGCTGTTCAGCCAGTCAGCAGGCAGGGGCGGTATCCATCGGCCTCTCATCTGGGAAGCAGGACTCACACGTGAAGCCCTGCTCCCCGGGTCTTCCAGGAGGTATTGTGGGCACCACCTGGCGGGGCACTGGCACTGTACTCACTGAGAGGACGCCTTCAGCATGTAGGTAGCCTCCCGGTCATCTGCATTCTCCAGCAACCGCAGGATGAACACGTTGGCCAGCGTCTGGCCCTGGTCCTCCAGCTCCTCCACACGCAGCAGGCCCCGTGGGGCCGAGTCAAACACCTGGTACTTGTCCCTGGGGACCAAGATGAGTGGGACAGGGCGACAGTCCAGGAGAGGCCCGGGTCGCGCATCCATCCCCTGCCCCAGGTCGGCCCACCTGAGCCACTCACCCCGGGATCTGCCGGCAGATCACCAGCAAGTCATTGAAGAGGAAGAGGTAAATTTCCCGGAAAAGCTTCTTGGTGCGCAGGGTGCGGGAGGTCTTGGGGCCGGACATCTGCTGCAGCTCGCCCTGCTTCAGCAGCCAGCGGGAGTGCGAGATGATGGGCACTGACTGGGAGGGAGGCCAGCGTCACCACGGGGCCCCCTGTGTCTCCCCAGCTCCCAGGGGCACCCCAAGACTGTCACCCTCCCTGCTGCCTGCTGGATCCCAGCAGACACAGGGAAACAGCAGCCCTGTGTCTGCGTGGGAACACATGCCTGAGCATGGTACACAGGTGTGTGTGTGGTGTGTGCACTGTAGAACGTGCTGTATGTGATCCCTGCCATGGGCCTGTCACTGTCCTTTGCTCAAGATCATATCCCAGAGACATGTTATCCTGGAGGAGGATTCAGCCGGGGCAGGTGCTGGCTCTCAGGCAGCAAGTCGAGGCAGGGCAGCAGGCCTGGGGGATCCTTGGAGGTCATCCAGTGCTTTGTCTCACTCCTGGCACAGGGAGGAGGATGAGGCAGGGCATCCCTGGCTGCACTGGGAAGGGCACACTGGTTGTGAGCAGGCTCACCTTGATCTTAAACTCCATCTTCTTCTGAATGCTGATCATCTGCTCTGTTCGGCTCATCTTCCTGACGCCCTCATTGCACGCCTTCACCACCTGCGACAAGGAGGAGGGCACCATGGCACCACTGTGACCAGGCGCTGCGCCTGGATGTCCGGGACAGAGCTGACACCACATGCGGCACACAGTCTTGTCAGAGGACGGTGCCAGGGCACGCTCCCCGCAGAGCTGTTTGGACGAGAGTGCCTGAACCTAGTTACAGTCTGTCTGTGCAGCTGGTGACTAAGAAACCATCGAAAACGCAGTGAATTCTGCGTCCCATCAAGTGGAGAGTAAAACCAGAGGCTTCGGAACTGCTACCTCTTCTTGCAAAGAGGCCTGTGGGTGATCGGAGGATAGGGGCCTCTGTCAGCCACAGGTGTGGGGCAGCCCGACAGCTCTGTTGCTGCCTTTTTGCTTATGCGCATTTTCTGAACTTTCTTGTGTTGAGCACCAGTCACTTTCATAAATTAGAAAAAATATTTTGAAACAGTAAACTATGAGAAACAGCATACCTTTCATTAAAGAAAAAGGAAGCTGGACATGATGGCACACACCTGGCATCCCAGCATGCTGGGAGCTGAGGCAGGAAGGTGGCAAGTTCAAGCCCAGCATGAGCAACTTAGTGATTAAAAAAAAAAGACTTTAAAAAAGGGCTGAAGATGTAGTTTAGCGTGAACACCCTGGGTTCTACTGCTAGAGCTCACTGACAAAGGAAACAGAGGACCAAGGGGGCTTAAACAGCAAACAGCCCTGGCCCTGGGCTGACCACAGGTGGAGCCCTTGGGGGTCAGTGGCCCACCATGGCTGCTCCCCTGTGGGGGCTGGATGCACCCCCTGACAAGGTAAGGAGACATAGGGAGGCTCTGCCTGGGGTGGGTGGCTGCCCCAAGCTGCTGCACGTGGACAAGGAGGGGTGGCACAGATTAGGAGGCAGCTACTCACCAGTTCCAGCTCCCTGTGGGCGTCCAGGGCAGTGCACTCGCGCTCCGACCTCTCCTCCACCCTCTTCAGGATGTTCTGAGCCAGGACAGGCAGGTAGGTTCTCAGCATGGCCCTCCCCGCCTGCCCTTCTTGGGCAGCGACATACGCACACACACATGTGCACGCACACATGCACACACATTCCCGTGTGTGCGTGTGCGCACACTGGAGCTCTGCCAGTGACAGGCTGAGGGAGGGAACCCCTAGCTGAGACACACAGCAGTGACTGGGCTCTGTTCTGTCCCCGGGAGGGCTGGTGGCTGAGGGACAAGTCCCTGCCTTTACTCCACAGCCATCACGAGAGGCCAGGCCGCCCTCATCCTGAGGCACCATGAACGTCCTGACAGCAAAGACATCTTTCCAGTTTTTCTCAATTAGTGGGATAAATCAGGACTCTGGCTCCACATGTGCTCTCTGCCAGGCCATCCCTGCCAGTGACCTGCTCTGTTCCCGAGTCCTGTCCCCTGTCCTCCCAGCTGCCACTTGCAACGTCACCAGTGCACACGGTAGGCCCTGATGCCACCCGGGCTCTTCTGTCCAGCAGCCAAGCCAGGGACCCGCGAGCACCACACAGGCCTCCTGCCCCTCCTCACCATGCATGGCTGTCACCAACCCTGTCTTCTTCTGTCCCTTGCTCCCAAATCCATGTCCCAGATGAACAGTGCAGCCCAGGCTTCATCTTTTCTCATCAGAATAAAAGTTCCACCAGACCAGGCCACACTGGTGGCCTCTAAAGAGCACATGTGGGTCCTTTACCCTGGTGCGTGCTCCTCTTACTCTCAACTCAGTGTGTCTGGCTGTCTGACCTCTGACCTCCCTTGGCTGTGACGACCATGTCACCCAGTTAGAGCCCAGCCAGTCTCCCTTTCTGTCCTGATGCCACTGGCTTCCTGTAGCTTAGGACGTGCAAGACGCTCCCCCTGCATGACCATGTGGTCCAGTGGCAGGGTGGGGCTCCCCTCTCAGGATGCCTGTCTATCCACCCCAGGCCTGGCTGTGCCTCACACCGTACCCCATGCTCTCTCCTCCAGGTGTGTTCTGTCCTCTCTGTTCCTCCCTGAAGGCCTCGTCTCCTAAACACCCAGGTGCCAGAGTCTGAACCTCTCCCTTCAGCCTGAACTTGGTTGCTCAGCAGCCCGAGCCCAGGTCAAGGCCCACTGTGCTCACTGCTGGGAGCCGGTCTGCGTACCTTGCTGCCTTGTGTTCCATCTTCTCAGCCCTCACAGTGGCGGTGGCCAGAGAATCGCCCCTAACTGAGGTGCCCACTTACGGCCCCACATATCAGTGTTCCCTGATGGAATATGGCTTTCTGCTTAGGTCAGTGCTTGGAACACAGCAGGGAGTTAATTAGCTTTGGGGAGCAAATGGATTTCCTAGCGTGGACGGCGGGTGCTGGAAGGGGAGAGGTGCATGAACACGGAGTGGCTGTACCTGGACGAGCAGCTTGAGGCGTGTGATCCTCTGGAAGGGCAGGATGAGGAAGGAGGAGAAGGGGAGGCCTTTGCACTTGGGGTCGAGCTCCAGCTGCGTGATCAGCTCCCGGAAAGCTGCCTTCTCCTGGCTGGGGACAGGGACATGCACTGGGTCTCAGGCCAGGCTCAAGCACAAGCACGCCCATCCCCCACGTCCCCAGAGGAGACAGCCCACGGGGCAGAAAACACGGCCCTTCCTTCCTTCTCTCTCACTTTCCCATGGAAAATACACTCTCACATGCACATCAAATAACAAGAATGGCGTTGAGTGCCCAGCCCAGGAGCCTTAGTGAAATATGTGTGTGGGAGGCCTGTGAATCAGATGCGCAATTAGATGGTTCCACGTAGCAGGAAAGCGTGGCAAGGTAGGCCCACGTGGCGCCAGGAGCAGGGCCCTGATGCCTGCCAGGGCAAGGAGCTATTCCAGGGCGGGCACCTGGAGCTGGGAGCTAAGTCACAGGTTCTGCAGCGTGAGGGGCGGTGTGGGCGTGGAGGGCTCACAGTGAGATTTTGGGGTTCTGCCCTTCACAGGAAATGAGTGTTTGCATGCATTAACAAATTATTAAAGTAAGAGATACTTTGCCATGAGTCCCCCTCAAAATCCTTCCCCTGGCTTTGAACATGTCACATGATTCTTGCCGCTTTCTTTTTCCTTTTGGGGTTTTTGAGACAGGGTCTTGCTATGTAGTACCCTCTGGACTGGAGCTCACAGTATATTGCAGTCTGGCCTCAAAGTCCCAGCGATCCTGCCTCAGCCTCCCGAGCGCTGGGATTACAGGCTGCACCCCCACGCCTGCCTCTTTTCACTTTCCGAAGCAGCTCTGGATGTCCTTTTTTTTTTTTTGAGACAGGGTCTCGCTTTGTAGTTCAGGCTGACTCTGAGCTCACTATGTAGCCTAGGCAAGCCTTGAACTCGGCAATCCTCCTGTCTCTGCCTCCCGAGTGCTGGGATTACAGACGTGAGCCACCATGCCCGGCTGGATGTCCTTTTTATGAGTGTGTTTATAAAGTGTGAGGAAACACACAGAGAACACTGCTGCTGAGTCCACCCAGTGCAACAGCAGCTGGTAAAACACAACAGTGAATCCTCATCTTCCTCTTTCACCAGGTCTGACCCCGTGTGACCATGCAAAGCCATGTTTTAAGTCAGTTCAGCACAACCTGGCAGCCACAACAGCACAATTACAGGCATTTGCAAAAAGAGATTTTCAGAACTGCTTCAGAAAGTGGTGTCGGGGGGTGGTGGGGGTGGTGTAGGGTGTTAAAAATAGAAGGAGAAAAAGATGAGGGAAAATCAAGCTTTTGCAAGTGGGAAGGGACCAAGAGTCGGAGGGAGCAGGGTGTGCACCCTCCCCACAGTGAGCGTGGCCACTATCCCACTACAGGCACAGACTGACGCAGAAAGTGGCAGGAACGATGACATACGGTGTCCGAAGTATGGGGAAGTGTTTTGAGGGAGACTCTGAGCAGCCTATCTTTTACTGTAATAAATTTTAAAAATTTTAAATATTTATCTTGTTTTATCCCACCTTATACAGGCACCTATTCTGGGGTACATTTGTCTTCACAGTGTTTGTGGTTCCCTCAAATTCCAGTTCCCAAACTCATGTAAAACACCCAGGTGTCTGGATACGCAGACTCAAACCTCTACTCTCAACCCTGGCTCGACAGAAGAGCCCAGTGCACTAGGTTTAGCTGTGGAGCCCTCAGGTCACCGCGATGGTCTTCCAGGGCAGGCTTTCTCTTCTTAGCGAGTGTCCCCATGACTGCCACCCAGGATGGAGGACCCACGGGGCACAAGAGCTGCTCCTGCAGCTCCCTCACTGGTCCAATCGGGGCTGCCACCTGCCGACAACTTGCGCAGGGGCCCTTGTCCCACAGCGGGACCCCGCCTCTGCTCCTGGGTTGCAAGAGGCCAGTGACCTGTGTGTGTGTGCTTGAACTGTGAGCCTGTCCTTCCTTCCCAAGTAGAGGCTCCTTTTCCGGGGGCCCTTGTGTCTGACGTGGATGGTTCTCTCCGGAAACACCTCTGAGGCTCCGAGCAGAGCTATGGGGGCTGCCCGCTGACCCCAGCCACTTAGGTCAACACAAGAATTAGAAAAGGTAAGTTGTCAACAGAAACCTCAAGGACAGGTGATGGGAACAGGGCAGCCACAAATTCAAGGGTGTTGCTGAGGACATCGGAGCCTCCTTCCCGTCCCGACTGCGCCTGTCCCGCGTTCAGACCCACTGTTCTGATGGCCTCACGCTCTTCCCCGAGCCCCGGGGCCCCTGCTGCCGGGAGTCCGCAGCAGACTCTCTCCGGGTCCAGCGGGGTTCACAGTTACACCGAAAGCCCTGCAACCTGCTGTCTGCATCCTGCTGCCACCCTGGCCGTTCTGTGGCCCAGTGGGACCCTGGGAATATAGAAGTGAAGGCTGGGGTGCCCGCCGCCCCCACACAGGGCACGCACAGCAGCTGCTTGTATGTCCTCTCCTGGTAGGTCTGGTTGCTGACATAGGTGATGTAGACCGAGAAGTGGTCTGCTGCGTAGTGGTGCACAATGTCACACACGTCGGAGATGACGATGTTCTCCTCCATCCGGTGCTCCAGCTCCAGAAGGAACCTGCCGGGGACAGCGGCTGGGTCAGGGTCCTGAGCATCTCTTGGGGGGCCAGGGGGCCCTGCACACCGGGAACCACGGCACGCACTGAGGAGTCACTGTGCGCCCTGGGTAGGGCAGAGTAGGGAGCACAGACATGCCGACTCTGTCACTGCAGTAGGGTGGAGGGTCCCTGGCCCACAGCTCTAGGGGACCCAGGAAGACGAGGCAGACAACAAGAGACCGAGAGCGCCCTCTGCTGACCGCTGGAGGGCGGTGGGTCTCTGGATCTCCACTGTTAGCAATTATATCCCAGAAACGCAAGTGTGCTGGGCAGGCCAGGCCTCACCGCTCACTGACAGCCATGACATCCAGCACATTGGAGAAGAGGATGTGGGCCTCAGACGGGTGCAGGATCTTCTTCAGCCGCTCGTTCTCCATGAAGTGGGACACCAGCAAGTTCAGGCTCTTGTAGTAGGAGGCCTCGGAGGTGACCAGCTCAAACATGGCCTGCGTCAGGGGAGGTGGGCGGGGTGGGGGAGGGGCGAAGGGGCCGCGGTTACTACCTTCGGAGGCCTGAATGCATCTCAGACAGAGCTGGCGGAGAGCCCCATAGCGAGGGGCTGCGGTGACGGCTGCTCCCCAGGATGGTGAGGTGACAGCAACGGAGCTGCCATCCCTTCGAGCCTGCCACCCCGCGCAAAGAGGGCTGTGGTCCACCTTAGGAAGGTGTATACAGTGTCCCATATGTGGACAGGCAAAGTCCCAAATACAGAACAAGGGAGAAACACGAGGTCGGGTGCGCGACAGAGCCCAGATCCACCTGTGGGGAGATGGGCAGGTGCCTGCAGGTGAGGACCCGCTCCACGGGCCCAAAAAATGTCCCCAGCTGATTAGCAAGAGTGGAATTTGGGGGTAACTTGCACTTGAGTTGTATGAAAATCTTTTTTGTTTGCTTCTTTTTTTTTCCTTTTAGTGCCTTATTTTAGTGTTTACATTTTTTGCGGTGCTGGCGCTGAAACCCAGGGCTTAGCTCATGCCAGGTAACTGCTGTATTACTGAGCTACAACCTCAGTCCTGGGTTCGATTTTATAATGGATAAAGCAATTTTCATTTAGAAAAAAAGAGAAAGAAATCCATAGTCTATACCAGGGATGGTGGTGCAGGCCTATAGTCCCAGCACTGTGGGAGGCTGAGGCAGGAGGGTTACGAATTCAAGCCCAGCCTGGGCAATTCAGTGATTTAGAGACCCTGTCTAACAACAACAAAAAAAAAAATTTAAAAGGGAAAAAGGCTGAAGATATACCTCACATGGAAAAGGAAAAAAATCCGTCTTCTAGTAAGCTTTTCAGAGGCATTGTATTCTCTATCATGAGAACTGACTGAACTTACAAACCCAACAAGGCTAAGTGGGGCCCCTTTCTCTGAAGTCTCCACTCACGGCCAGGCAGCAGGCCCTGGTCACCTCTCCCCTTGCTTGCAAATGACTCCAATAGCCCAGGTGATGTCCCCCTACTTCTCATCACCCTCCCAGGAAGCTTGGGTCCCTGATGGCACAATCCAGTAGGATAAACTGAGGCCGCACTAAAGCAATGCCCATATCTTACACCTCAATGACCTTGCTTGGAAAAGGGGTCACTACAGATCCCACTGAGTTTCCACTTGGGCATCAGACAGGCAGAGGACAACATCACAGACATGCAGAGGAGGGATGAAGGCGGGCACTGAGTGGGCCACAGACAAGGGCTGCCAGGGGCTGGCAGCAGCTGGAACAGGCAGAAGTGTTCTCCCGAGGAGCCGGCAGAGTGGGTGGAGGGCCAGGGGCCGTCAGTGGTAAGCATGGGGCCTCCAGCCTCCCCATCAGACAATGCAGGCCCGGTGCCCCGGCTGGGAAGGAGCTGGCACTGCTCCCAGAACTCACACACAGCAAAGGGGGTCCCCGCTGTCACATACTGTCTTCGGGGTCCCCCAGGAAGGACGTGCAGAAGCCCCTGCCTCACCAAAAGGAAGCCAATGCACAAGTGAATGGCAGCCTCAACACCACACAAACCATGCTGCGAGAGTGGGGTCACCCGGGGAGGGCTCCACACTCTGGGCTCGGCCAGGACCCTGCCTTGTGGGGCCGCAACGTAGCTGTGTGGGGCGAGTCGGGCACTGGCATCATGGCAGGCTTGTGCGGAGCCACCATCCTGCAGCAGGACCTGCCGGGCAGCAGCGAGAAGCCCTCACTGGCATCTCTCCAGGTTCCAGGCGCCAGTCACAGCCCCTGCCCTGCGGACGACCTGGCTGGAGATGCTGCCAGAGCTGAGGTGCTCGGGGAGCCACAGCCTCCGTCCCGTCTCACACCACAACGGCTCCACCTACTGAGCCTAAGCAGCCACACACAGCGGTCCCGGCCTTGCTGGAGGCAGAACCCAGGCCCTGCACTGACTGACACGCAGCCTTTGCTCTGCCTGCTGTCCAAGTCAGCCTGGACAAAGGGGCCACGCTGGCCACAAGTCTCCTAGAGATTTCCCTGCTACTGATGCTGTTAGGAATTCATTTCCTGTTGCTAAATTTCTGGTTTTCAGGAATACATCTGGATGGGCTAGAGATTTAGCTCAGTGGTTCCAGCGCCTGCCTAGCAAGTGGAAGGTCCCTGGTTCGATCCCTGGTAACCACATACAATGCTGGGCGTGGTGACTTATGCCCACCAGCAATCAGTACCACACACCACAGTGCCGGGCGAGGTGGCTCACGCCTGTCATCCCAGCACTCGGGAGGCAGAGACAGGAGAATTGCTGAGTTTGAGGCTTGCCTGGGCTACATAGTGAGCTCAGGGCCAGCCTGAACTACAAAGTGAGACCCTGTCTCAAAAAAAAAGAAAAGAAAAGTATATCTAGCCATCACTACTCCCAAGTTCCAAGCATGTGCAACTGACAAAGGACACAGATGAGTTTCACGTGCACCGAGGGACCTGCCATGCCTGTAATGCAGCATCGCAGGGACAGGTATGTCACCCTGAAGAAACCCGTCCTGCCATCCTGGCTCCATTCCACCCAGGTTCCCTGGCCAGTGGCATCTTTGTCCTGGGGTCTCGACGACAAGGGCTTGAGGACAGTGGTGGCCTCTGAAAGGCTGATGCGAGGCAGGTTACAGCCTGCATTAACTTAGTGGAGAGCAGCTGAGCCCCTCCCCCAGCACCCCCAACCCTGCCCATCTGCAGGCCTTGGTTGCCCAGAGTGGGCCTCATGCTGCATGCCGCCCTGTCAGCCACAGTGACACAGCTGTCCTCTCTTATCCGTCACCCGCACCATCAGCTGCTCAAAGCCTTTGCACAGCTGCTGGAGCTGGTGCATCCTGCTTACTCCTCATTACTTGCTCACTCCTTTTTCTATCCACTCACTCATTGGTCCCACTCCCCATTCATTCATTCATTCGTTCATTCCCCCACTCGTGCAGCGCTGCGGGGGTGGAGCTTCAGTCCTGCTGGCACACAGGGTTCAAATCTCTCACCCAGGGCCAGCGGCTTAGCAACAGCACAGTGAGGTCAGGCCAGGTCAGGTGGGGGTGTGAGGGGGAGACACCCGTGAGTGTGTGTCCTGAATGAGTGTGTGGGTGCACACGAAACAGGTGTGAGAAAATGTGTGTGTGTGTGTGTGTGTGAGGGGGGTATGAGGGTGAGCACTGAGTGTGCGTATGTGTGTATGTGAGTGTGAATATATTTGAGTACGAAAGTGGGGTGAGTGAATCTGGGGTGGGCACACTTGTTGCACACCAGAGAACTGGGCCCTCACTCCAGGGCAGCTGCTTAGGGCCCTAACTCAGGACACGGAGCCCCAGCCGGGTCCCTGACTCTCCGGGAACGCCATCCTGTGTCTGCAAACGACCACGCTGCCCTGTGATTTCTCACCGCTGCTCCTGCTCAGCCATCCATGCCCGGCGCCCTCTGTGGGGTGACACCCAGACAACCCCAGGCTTCTCAGGAGGGGCCAGTACAGGTGGCTCTGCCATCAGTGTGGGCTGTGACATGTCTGGCGGCTACTGTGGCCTGGGCACTGCCCTCATGGATGGCAAGAAGGCACAGTGGCCAGGGGCCCATCCCAGAGGTGACATTGGGGCTGAGCAGCAAGCGATTGCAGAGAAACAGGGGGCACAAGGTGGGGGCAGGCTGGTGGGAGGTGGGAAGGCTGCGTGCAGGGAGCCACCAAGGTCTGGGAAGTGGCCACCAGGCTCCCCTTTAGGGGCCCAAGTCACAGCCTCTTTTTCAGGCATCAAGAGGGTGCCCCCCCATGCTGTGGTTCCACTGGGTGAGGAAGCCACACCCCCGGATGTCGGCCTCCTGCCTTGTCAGCACACTGACCTCACTTCCCTCTGGCCTCATTTCCCTCTGGCCATGTGGCTCTGCCTACAGAGGAGACTCAGCTGACTGGAGGCTCCCAGTCTAGGAGGGGACCCTGGTCTGACACTGCACCCTGCCGACACCCCACAGAGACGCTCAGGGCCACACTGCGCAGCCCTGCCGGGTGAGGCACAGTGGGGCCTCATGAGTGGCGGGGTGGCTGACGGACTAGTGCGTCCCAAAGGCAGGAGACCAGAGCTGTCAGCAGCGGACACAGGAGCGCTGGACCCTCGGAAGTCTGTCCCAGCAGTGCTCTCCCAGGCACCACAGCCACAGGCTCTGGCAAACACACAGATTCCCAGTCTCTGTGCCTGGGAGCCCTAACCTATCTTTGTAGCGGATCTGTTGGTGACTCTGATACATGCTTGAGCGTGAGGCTCCTGAGTGCCAGGGCTGGGGCTCCAGTTCAGAACCACAACGAAGACCTCTGGCTGTAATACTTGTCGTTTGCGTCCACATACGTGGTACCCAACTGTCTTAGTCCATGTAGTGCAGCTGCAAGAGAATGCTCGAGACTGGCTGACTTAGGAAGAAGAGAGATTTATTTCTTATAGTCCTGGAGGTCTAGAGACCAGGTTTGGCAGAGGCAAGAAAGCGCTTCTGTGCATTGGGCACTTCCTTGATAGGGCGCCCCCTCCCTCTGCAAGCTGGCATCTCTTAGTTGCCTGGAGGAAGGCAGGGGCAGGATGCTGAGGTCAGGGTCCCTCTTCAAGCTTCCTCTTCAGACCTCCTGCCTAGGCCCCGCGTCCCTAGGGTGCGGTGGGTTGATGGAGGCCACCCCAGCTGCTTGGGCCTTGGCCGGCGGTGCCACCCGGGGGCCCAGCTCTCACTCCAGCAGGGGTCACCGAGCAGAGGAATGGCGGCCTGTCCCCTCTCCAGGCTGTGCCCCCTCTGGTGCTGACCCTCAGAGCCCTTTTGCTGCCCACCCCGGCCAGCCAGGAGACTCAGGCCCCCCTTTGCTGGTCCAGCTCTTCTGGGGAAGACAAGCAGCAGGGGCCCATGCTGTCTCCACTCCTGCACGGGTGTGACAATCTACACAGCACGGGCAGGAGGAGATTCAGGGTGACATGGAAATGGCCTCCAGGTAAGGAGTGAAAAATGACAAGAAGGAGCCTGGTCTGGTGGCACACACCTATAATCCTAGCACTTGGGATTGAATGTGATCATAATGAATAAATAAAGTATACCAATAAAATCAATTAAAAAAATAAAATTGTCTAAAAGCTGAATTCTACGTTAGCCCCAAGGACTGTATAACAGTTTTTTAAAAATCCTAGCACTTGGGAGGTTGAGGCAGGAGGAACACTCTGGGTTCAAAGTCAGCCTGGGCTACATAGTGAGTTGTTCAAGGCCAGCCTTGATTGCACAGCAAGACTCTGTCTCAAACAAAGAAAAAGAAGACAAAGAAGAAAGAAAATAGTAAGTCAGAGTGCAGAGCCCTACCCTGATCTCAGCGTGAACCTGGGAAGGGGCCAGCTGGGCCGGGCCACAGCAACTGACGTGGCCTCGAGACCAGATGCAGTTAGGTTTAGGTGCAGCCTGGGGACCCGCAGTGCCCCCTACACCACCAACCAGCAACCCAAATTCAAGCCTCTGCAAGCCACTGGGTCACCGACGCCAATCATTCATTTTCCTCCAGGCGACCTGGTTAGCAAATTTGCAAAGAATGGACACACTAGGACACACCTAAGGAACCCGGCTGCCAGGAGCCATGCCTAGCGCCACTCACAGTAAGAGGAACGCAGATTAGAACTGCGTGAGATCTGTTTTCATTCCACTGAGGAGCCAAGATGAAGTAGCCAGGAAATGCATCCTGCTGAGACACCTGGGGTGTCTGGCCCAAGTCAAAAGCATCTACTCTATACCCCAGCAGTTCCAGCTAGCAATCCCCCAGTGCTGTATGGGACAAGTCAGTCTTTTAGCATTTTAAATGACGCGGCAGTGGAAGTCCTGACCGAACAGTTCTGATTGCAAAATGTCCACTGGGCAGCACAGCTCCACGCGGCTGTGAAGAACGCATGGATTCGGAGAGATACAATGGACGTCTTGCTAAGTGAAAGGGGCGAGGACAGAGCAGTGCTCAGGGCAACTCACCGTTTCTGTACCGGGCGCACCTGGGTATGTGCACTGTCCTCACCCCGTGTGCCCGAGAGGGGGCAGCTCAGGGGCAGAGACTGGAGAGAAGCTACCTTTGCTTCTTTGCTGAAGTCACTATCAGTGCTATTTCTACATCAAATAGGCCAGGAGGTGTGGGGTCGAGGGGTGCAGCACCCACCACGCGCGGTGGAGACACAGTCCCATCCCCAGGCCCCCTGCGGGGCTCATCTGCTGAACTGGGGGTTTGACCTGAAGAGAGAAGTGCAGGGGTCAGTAACAGCACAGCGATTCCAACTCAGGCTTCTGAGAGGGGTCCACGTTAAAAGCTCTCTGTAATTTCCTTCTAAACCGTTTAGGTTTCTAAGAAAAGAAAGAAAATACATGCAAGTTCTAAGTTGCAAAAACAGGGGGAACAACCACGAAATAGGCAGAGCAGACAGACTGTGCAGACGATGGCAGGTCCCCTCCCTTCTGGTTCCCCTCTGGGCCCGCTGGGGCCTGCTGCCATCCCGCCTGAGCACCGTCCCTGCATGCTGGTCTCCTCGGGGATGCTCCAAACATCACCCCCGGCCCTGTTTCCAGCCCTCCACGCTCCCCTGCGCAGGACTCGGGTCCCGTGTGCAGCCCCGCAGCCACCACACCGCAGCAGTAGCTGCTAGCACCTCCTGCTTCTCCTTCGTGTCAAGCCCAGGGAGGATTACGGACAGTCTGAGGCATTGTCCACCAGCCCTTTCTGTTTTATGTGGACACAGCAGGGTCTCATCACATTGGCCGGACTGGCCTTCAACTCTGTCCTCCTGCCTCAGCCTCCTCATGGCTGGGATTACACACGTGTACCGCCACCCTCACCCTGCTCCTTGCTCTTCAACCCCCTTTCTGTGCTCTACCCCCTCCCACCACGTCCTGGACAAGCTCCTGGCCTCCCTCCCCGTCCCCACTGGCCCCTTCCTAACCATGTGACCATGTGACAAACGCATCCCGGTTGTTTTCTCTGTGGTGATTCAGTGACTTGCAAGCCACCAGGGGATGGAGGGGATGCAGAGCTTCAGAACAGCCTGGGATATCAAAAGGAAATGAAGGAAATCCTGCACAGTAACATTTGCCCACTGCAGCTAGGAAACTTTTACTTACAAATTAAAAGAACATACTGTTTTGTTCTTAAGTCCTGATTCTTGCAGGATGACTGACTTAGGCCACTGTGGGGTGCTGTCCTGAGGTGCACGGAGCCCCCAAGACCTGGGGTTCTGCAGCTCAGGGATAACAGACTGCAGCACTCTGACGGCGGCGTGGCTTTAAAACACATGGCAGAAAGCAGAGCTGACACACCCTGGCTGGTTTGTGACAGAAAACCTGAAGGGCTCAGCTTCTGTGTTTGCATCAGCATTTTAAAATAAATGTGAGGTCCAGGCAAGGTGGCACAAGTCTGTAATCTTAGCGCTCAGGAGGCTGAGGCAGGACTGCTGTGGGTTCGATGTCAGCCTGGGCTACACAGTGAGTTAAAGTCCAGCATGGACTATAGAGCAAGACCTGTCTCCAAAAACCAAAACAAATAAATGTGAAAACTCAAACCCTGAAAACTCAAGAACCAGACAAACCATGTTCTATTACTCAGGACTGACTGTAGCTGTATTGTGTTCCAGTTAAGTCAGGGTCATTTATTTTTAAATATCTGCATCTGTAACTGGAAATTGCAAAAATGTATAAAGAAATTTAAAGCTTTTTTTTTTTTTTTTTTTTTTTTTTTACACAGGGCCTCATTATGTAGTGCAGGCTGGCCTTGAACCCACTACATAGCCCAAGTTGGCCTCAAACTTGCAGCAATTCTCCTGCCTCAGCCTTCCAAATGCTGAGATTACAGGCATGTGCTGGCCAAGTCTTTATTTTCAATGTCTACTCTGCTACAGAAATAATATTCTATTCTGCTTTTTAAAAACTTTATCATGGGGCTGGGGCTTTAGCTCAGTGGTTCTGGTATCTGCCTTGCACCTGCTTCTTGGTGGTCCTGAGTTCAGTCCCTGGTAACCACATACCACAATGCCAGGCACTGTGGCTCATGCCTGTAATCCCAGCACTCAGGAGGCAGAGGCAGGAGGATTTCTGTGAGTTACAGGCTAGCCTGGGCTACATAGTGAGTTCAGGGCCAGCCTGAAGTACAAAGCGAGACCCTGTCTCAACAAAACAAAATGAAAACTTTATCATGAGTATTCACCTATTTCATTCTTTGAAAACATTTTTTAAATGTTTATTTCTGGGCTGGAGGGTTAGCTCAGTGGTTCCGGCGCCTGCCTCGCAAGCGCAAGGACCTGAGTTCGATCCCCG
>PVIC010008246.1:0-48699 GCA_004025085.1 Thryonomys swinderianus | reverse complement strand
TCAGCAATCCTCCTGTCTCTGCCTCCCGAGTGCTGGGATGACAGGCGTGAGCCACCACGTCCGGCATTGTGGTATGCGGTGTTGATTGTTGGTGGGCGTGTCTCCACACCCAGCATTATATGTGGTTACCGGGGATCGAACTCAGGACCTTGCGCTTGCAAGGCAGGCGCCGGAACCACTGAGCTAACCCTCCGGCCCATTTCATTGTATTGTAAAGAAAAAAATCAAGAAAACAGTTTGTGGGCTATTTATCAAATTCTATATATGTTAATAGAAAAATACCAAAAGTATATTGAATATGTCCAAATATTTATAGAGCTAGAATTTTAAAAGATGAAACTGTGAGTGATTTTGTTTTTTCTTTTATACTTTTTATAGTGTCTCAGCCATTTCTAAGAGTAAATATTCTGGCAGCTACCTTTAAAATATTTTAATAGCTCTGAAATACTATTTTGACATTCAAACATTTTTTCTTTTTGATTTTCTATTTTCCTTTTTTTCCTCCTTGGCACATTTTCTCTGAAAAATGTTCATAATTCCATCCTAATTGCTCTAATAACTTCTCCTTGAATGTTGGTAATGTGCTTATCCTTGCTCTTTCACCTTTATTTCTAATATTTTCTAACATTTTATTATTCTTGTATCCATTAATCATTTAACAGACATTTATTTGAACACCAACTCGTGTCAGGTACTGTTCTTAAATCTAGTTTTATCGTCACTGTTCTGTTTTATTTCCAGCATCTGCCAACTGAGACATCTCTTCTCATATATTCATTTATCTGGCAAAGTTTCTTTGCAAATCCATAGAAAACCAGGTACTGTTCTAAATTTTAGAGAACTTAGGGAAAATCTCATTCTGGTGAAATCTCATTTTAATGTGTGGAACAAGGACGAAAGAAATAACAAAGAAATGCAAATCAGAAAGAAATCAAATAGGCACAGAAACTGCAGATCCTAGAATGACCCAGGATTATGACATAATACAGGAGACATGGTGAGGGAGAACTGCTCTAGAAAAGGGTAATTTCCAAGAGGAATTGTGCAGGCCATGGTGGCTCACACCTTTAATCCCAGAATTTAGGAGGCAGAGGCAGGAGGATTGCTGAGTTGGAGGCTTGCCTGGGCTACATAGTGAGCTGAGGGCCAGCCTGAACTACAAAGTGAGATGCTGTCTTAAAAAAAAATAATAAGGACTTGGGGAGCTCAGGGACCAAAGGAGTCAAGAGTGACAGAAGTCATCAGATGGTCCTATTTTTTGAGTTACTTAAAATAAGCTCTCTCTAAATCAAAATGCCAGATGTGCTAGAAATATTTTTTGAATAGTAGTTGATTTAAGAATGGTTGTGTTGAGAAAAAAAAATCATGAAATGAAAACAAAAAAGATACCATTTCTGAACAAGTCATATTTCATCCTCAAGAGATCTATGGGATGAAGTTAATAGGATGCTCTTGTCTGAGACAAATATCCTTTCCTGGATGACTGTGGTCTTAATAGCCCTTTAAACTCTTGGAGAGGTGTATTAAGTAGAAGGACACTCAGTTAAATGCTTGAGAATTAAGTTTCTAAAAATACATGAAAAAGTTGAGACTATAAGAGGCTCTTTATAAAACCTCTTGAAATTTACAGCCCTATGAAGGGAACTCATCTTTACGGCATCTCTTTCTAACAGATTAAAAAAGAGAAATCACCTTCTATGGCTTAAAGTCCAGATGGGCTTCTGTTAAAACCCTCTACTTATGTCTTCATTTCTATAGATGATTTCCTGTTAGAATACTGTGTAAATTAGCAGCTTGATATTCTAAGACTGGGTTAAGTGGTATGTTTCAGATGGGGAAGAATTTATGGCATGAAAATACAAATGCTTAAGTAATCATAAAAGGATTCCATTTACTCTAGCTGATTTTACATTAACACTTGGCCTATCTGAGAGCTCATCGTGTGTTCCCTTATAATCAGAAGGACATGTGTTCTTTATCACAGAAAAGTATAGGGCAGTTTGTAACCTATTTCATGAAAAGAATCTTGTAATAAGATGGGGAAGGAGGTTAAGAAAACAATAGATGTGTAGATGTCATTGGATGGTGTACATCTGTAAACCATTCCCTTCTGAAATGTTGGAAAGATTGCAATATAAATACGACTCCATCGCATGTTTTTCTTTTGTCTAGCTCTTCTGTTGTCTGGAGTCTCGTGAGATGAAATGCATACCCTGAAACAGCATCTCTTATGAACCACAGTGGGAGGATATTACACTGTTTTGTGGCCCTGCTTGCTCTATTTTAGCCCCTGGTATTTTCTTCTGCAGGTGCCAGGTCTGGTTCAGGGCTGAAGCTCAAAGTTAAAACCAAATCAATTGCATACACAGGTGGTTAGACTCATATCTGAATCTGAAAACCAGAAAAATGCTTTACCTTAGAGTGCTTCCAGAAAGTACTAGGAAAAATCTTCTGGGCGATATGATGCCAGCACAAATAGTCACGGACTGCTTCAAAAGCAACTGACTCTTTCACTATTCATCCTTTTTACACATCTACTTTGCTGTTTTTTTTTTTCAGTTTTAGTACAAAACAAAATGTGTGCTATTATGAGCACAAAGGAGGTTGACTAATATTGTCTAGCTGTAAAAAATAAAAGAAGGCCATATTTAGTATTATGTGTGTACTAAAATGAATGCAGATACACATATATAAACCATAATTGTATATTGTATTACACATTTTATTTATTCATATATTGATGTGTTTATATTAACCTGACTACCTTTATTTTATACATGCTCTCATTCCTTTTTGGTAGCTGTAGAAGATTCATTCTAAGACTTTCTACAAATACTAAAACCCACAGAGAGCCATATTCCCCTATATACTTTAAATCCTGTCTAGTTATGTATAACACTTAGTACAATGTAAGTACTACCAGTATATAAATAACTGTTATATTATATATTTTAAGGAAATAATGAGAAGGAAAAAAGTTGATGTGTTCAGGAAAGATGTATGATTTTGGATTCCCAATGAGTTGACTCAGAGGGTATGAAACAATGAAGACAGATTGGACACAAGACAGTGATGGGATTTCATACTTAGGTGCATGGACGAGGCAGGTTACACAAACCAGTGGGTGTCAAACAGCTGGGAGTGCTACAGTGTGTAGCAAACTCAAAAGCCCAGACATTGGCAAAATAGATCATTCATAAATCAATAATTTTGTGGATGTTGAGTTTAGTATCATTAAAATTTTAAAAGAAGAAATCAGAAATCTGGTATTTCTCTCTCTGTTTTACCTTCTCTCTGTCTCTCCTTTCCATATAATCTTGTTGCTTCATTTGCCTCTCAGGCAGACAGAGCTCATATACTCATTAGTGAAACATTTTAAAGTGCTTAGTGGTCTTCATGTCCTCCCAACAGCACCCTGACTGATCAACAGTCAATGAACAGGCTAATAGTTGCAGCAGATTTAACACATAGTGGGCTAAATTTTATTTTGTTAAAACTTCAGTCAGTTTTCATTATATAGCTTAATAACTTACATATTAATTAGTAATACATAAAATTAATTGTATGTTTCCAAAACCCAGGTTTTGAAAAAAAATAATTTTCCTGATGTTTGTTATCCTAGATCTGACAAAGTTTTACAGAAAATGCATTAAAATTCTCATAGATCCTGAGCATGTAATTCAGAGTACAGTTTAACAACAAGAAAAATTTCAGTAATTATTCCAAAATCTTGCATAGGTCAATAAATATTCTTGATATTCACAAAGATTTGTTTACAAAAACTGTCAGCGACAAACCGGGCTAGTGAAGTCAAAGCTCACAGGCCAAAATGAGTTATCAATTAAGAAGAGGATACTTACTAATAGGTTCAAGAACAGGTTGAGTATCACAGGGAGCGAGCAACAGAGCTCCAGGAGATGGGTGTCCATTGAGGATGTGTTCAGGAGGCTGAGAAGAGCTAGTAGGACCAAATGCAAGTCAGTGGAGAGCGGTGGATCCTGAAGAGCTGAATTCCACTGTTAACTCTATCATGTTTTCAATGGACTGACTTATACCCTTTTAATAGTGAGTGAAAGAAAGTCTACAACACACTCTTGAGTTGTGGAGCCATGCCATATTTAAACAGATTGTTACTGAGGCAGATATTAGAAGATTGACTTTGATGGAAGAGTCACTCAGAGAATGATTTCTATTGCAGTTAAAGTGGATTTCTTCTCAGAGTGTGCTTAATTTAAAACGCTTAGGATCAGTAGACAAGTTTTACTCAGATTTGATTGAGGTTTTAATTATCATCGGGTAGGATTTTAGATCTTTATAGGCAAAGTTGCGAATAAATATGAAGTCAGCCTCTAGGCTAGATTCTCCAGTTTAACACAGTGCTCCTTCTTACTCTTGCAGCACCTGAAAATATCTTGGAAATTCTTTGTTTGTGGAATGTTTCTTGACATCCCTTCAGAGGTCATCAAGAATATGTATGTGAATGCAGAAATAATTGTCCCATATGGAGAATGGAAAAATAACTAGCAGAGATTCAAGATTATTTTCCACTTGGAAAGAGCAAGTTCAGCCATCAAATAGATTTGGTCACATACTTCTGGTGGGTTTTTTGCTGACTTGTCTTTGTTTATGTTTAAGGAAATATGGGAAGAGTTACTAAATTAGCTAGAAGATCACTGGATATAGACCTCAGGTTTCTATTATCAATACATATTTATCAAGGACATGCCATATTTTAAGACTTAGTAGAGAATGTAGCCATGACATAAGATACTGAAATTGCACTCTGGAATCTCCAAAATTAGAGGAAAGGATACAAACAGAATGAACCAACTTCATTCAGGGAAAGATGACTGAAAATTACTTACACTTGTAAAGTTATAGACTCCACAAAATTCCCCAAATGCTTCATAGTAAGAAAATGAGCGAAGCGCTAAGGAAGGATGGATATTATATGAGACCCTCTGAGGTCCCAGAGTGGGTGATGCTGCTCTCTGTGGAAGTCTACACCACTCACTGGCCTGAGTTCTAACAGCAAATGTTCCTTCTTCCTCCCCCAGGGTCCTTTCTACATAGTATGGCAATCATGACAATTTTTTTTCCTGCTATTTCTTCTCCTTTAAAGTATTTCTCTGTGCAGAATCTTCCTACTCCAAAGAAATATTTGAAATAGGATAGGAGTAGAAATCATAAAAAGGTGTCATATGAAGCATAGATTGTGTGTGTGTGTGTGGTATGTGTGTTTGTATAAATGGGGGAGATAGAGACACACAGAGACAAAGAGAAACAGCTGACAGAAAGAAATTATCTTGTGCTTGCTGGCATTTTTTTCTCTCTTTGAATTTCTTTTCCACTCTAATTGTAGGCATGTAAACTTTTCAGACCTTCTTAGTGGAGATTAGTACAAATAATACTGTCTGGGTACAATTATGTTACCCTATGTCAGTCATGCCTAACCTGCAACCTGTGGGTTGCATATGCCTGTGCTGTAATAAAAATATAAAAAATAAAGAAAATCTTGTTAACTTGTTATGTTAGCTCTATTATGTGTTTTATATGTGACCTAAGACAATTTAACTGTGCTCAGTGCTTGCACCCAGGCAAGCAGGAAGTTTGGACACATATGGCCTATGTTATTAGGTATATGACTTGTGCAAGGTATTTAATTTCTCTGGAATTTATGTTAAAGAGTCACTCAAAATTTTAGCTGTCTTCTTGCAAAATATACTAGGGAGAGCAGTTAATGGTTGACTGCCACGAAGAGTACAAAAAAGAGGGCTTGAAGAAAGAATGAACAAAAATGTTTAGAAAGTCTAGCAGTAAATCTTACTTTAACAATTCTTTTGTAAGCATTAAAAAGCCTATCTGGGAGCGATAAAAGATACTGTGTGCTCACTGGCAGTTCATCTCAGAGCAGGCTGGTCAGGGTCATCAATAACCATATTTTTAGTTGTTGAAGTTTTCTAAATCTCTTCACCACCTCTCCAAACCCTGAAAGCCTGCCTGCGTGAACTAGCTCTGATCTCTCCCAACCCCAACTTGACTTGGACTAAACATGCAAAAGAACTCCTGGGAGACATCACTACAATGAAGACTTAAGGGCAGATGTTTTCCTAGCTTGGGCATCATTCAAGATTTAATTTCCCTTGCTCATTACAGTGGACTTTGCTTCTTATTTCATTTAGAGAAAAGCCAAACAAAAGGATACTGTCTGACAGTAAAGGCTGCTTATCTATCAATTCTTGCAAAGGGCAAAGGATTAAAAAAAAAATCCACTAAAATCTAGTTCTTTTCTTCTAGTATTGTGCCCTAGGATGGATAGCATTGATTCAGTTCCACAGACACCTTGAATAATACCAGAAATACATGTAACATCGCACTGTTCACATTCACTAAGTCCTGGGTACCTGGCAGACAAAACATAATAGTTTCATGTGTATTAACTTTTTAAACACTATTACCAATCTGATTTTACATATCAGAAAGTGCACACCTACAAAGTTTTAATACATTTTCAGGAAGAAAACGTTCAAATAGATGCTCTGAAACTCTGACATATCCCTGGTGTTTATTTTAAAGTATCATTGTAGTCATCACTGGAGGACCTCTCCAAACAATGATGTTATCTGACAAAGCAGCATGATCTGAGTATGTTTTGATTAACTTCCTGGGCATCTGGTTATCTCAAGCTCTTTATTAGTAATAATTTCTCTAACATTAAATAAATTTGGGCAGATGAATTGAGGTTTTGGGCTTTCTCTGCAGGATTTGAGGTTACAGGTTCTTCCTACTTAGTCTCCAAAGAGCTTGTTCACTAATTGTCGCAAGTATCTCACCAGCTGAAATTACTTTATTCCTTCATAGCCATTTAATCATTTCTAGTGCTTGTGAGCTCTCTCAGCATCTTTGAATTACCGTTTTCACTGACTTCCTCCTCTTCCCTTACTGTCTTAAAGCCCGGGAGGCACAGTTGTGCTAGTGCTGGGTACCAGCATGGAACAAGTTCATTACCTCTGTTGTGCTGTATTGGGTTGTCTGTACTTTAGGCAGCTCACAAAGATTTAGTTTATACTGATCAACTGGTCAAAGTGTCTCTTACTCTGGATGATTTTAAAGGGTGATTTTGAGAACCAGATGTTATAAACTGTCACACACTGGCACGAAAGCATGAAGAACCTTTCCAGGTGATGATTTTTGCTTCCTCGGCAGTTAATGTAGGCACACGTTCATTAGTTTATATCTTCTCAGGTCGTGTGTTGTGTTCAAGATGGGACCAATACAGACAGCAAAATACCCTTCCACCTAAGAGCACACTGTAGTTTCAAAGTTGCCCACAGAAGCACAGTCTCAGATTGAAAAGAGAAATTAAACAGATGTGGTAATAGTTTTATTACTTATTCTGTGAAAACCTACAAGACTTTCATTGGCTCAGAGCTATAGTAGCTGTTGAAACAACAGCTGCAAATGGGAAAAAAATCTTCATCACAAATGTCAATAATGTTTTTACCTAAGGAAATTGCAGGCATTAATTTTGGTCTCACAAGTCCAAGACTAAGCTAACATTATTACAGATGTACTTTAAGGTATTTTTGGAGTATGCTAAATGCAAGCTCTAGACACTCAAGGTTTATGTCTTTGAATACCAGACTCGAGGTTTAACATGATACACTGTTAAGTGGAAAACAGCTGAATGTTCCTGACTGTATAAACAAGAGAAAAATAATTGGAATTTAGGAAGACAAACCTAATGGCAAAATATAGAGTAGACTGGAGAATAGCGAACCTGTGCTGGGATGCGTTTGGCAACCCAGATGAGCTTGGCAGATGACTGATGTCTGACTTGAATCTTTGCCCAGTGCTGATTGAAGGCAGACATGCTGATGTGAGCTGTGGCATCAGCCATGCACAGAATTGGCCCCATATAATCCAAAACAATAAAACCTATTGCAAAAGAGATAGATCATAGGGTAAAGATGAGTTACAAATCCAACACAGTTTTACAGGATTTGCAGGACATCGGTTACCCTGCTTAATGGTCTAGTGTTTCAGCTGTAACTAGCATCATGCTAAAAATATAGCAAATGGACTTTCATGTTTATATACAGTCATGTGACAAAAGTGAAGAAGCCGGGATATTTGGATCTATTTCATTACTGAACATGTTTCTCAAGAAATAAACACATCCTGAGGCAAGGAGGGGAAGATAAATTCATTTTGCAGTTTGAGGAAGCTTATTCTCCATGTGGACCCCTTCCAGATCCACTATAAGAAATTACAAAGATCTACTGGAACCAGAGAGAGCAAGCAAGTTAGTTCCTTTCTGGGCAAAGGATAGGACTTAAAGTTTATTGAGATGGCAACTTTTAAGCCATGATGAACAAAGTTATAAAAAAGTTGAAAGTTTCTGATAGGTCAATATGGATGGGAGGGTGTTCAAAGTTGGCTGATGGATTCAACAAAGCTTTAAAGGAAAAACTAGATGTTTTTTTTTTATCAACTTGAATGGATAACCAACTTGACCAAGAACAGCAGAGTAATCTGAGTGTGCATTAGAAATGCAGAATTTCTAGTTCCATTCTAGTTCCACTGTGTCAGAATCTTTTATTAACATTGCCTAGTAGTATTTACAGAGTAGTCTACTAAATTCTGTGGTATAGGGTCCAAAAGAACATCTTTAGATGCAAATCAAAGAACTTACAGGATGCTAAGTTACAGTGGTCCCAAAGATATTTGGTCTGGCTTGATTCTTAGGGTAATTAGTTGGTAAGTGGCTATATGTCATGAGGTTAAAGGTTTTTTTTCTAGCTATATCAATGACATGGAAACCCTTTGGTTTTAAGGAGGTGAATCTAATGGTAAAGAGTGGGATAGACTGGAGGATAAAGAACCATGTTAAATGGCCTGTGCAGTTGAGATGAGCTTGGCAAGTGATTGGAGTCTAATTTTAATTTGTCCCCTTAGATCACTGAAGGCAGACACGGCTTAGATACGAAGATATTTCAGTAGTATTGTAGAAAGTTTAAGAAAAGGAAGAAGCGCAGGAATGAAAAACTCTTAGAAGACGATATCTTCTACCTTCTTTTTTTTATTTAAAGTTTGTGGATACAATTTACCGTTCCCTTCTTCCGTCCTATCATGTATAAGAAAGCCAGGATATTTCTCAAATAACAATTCTCATTTCCCTGAAAAATATTTAATGTCCTCTAACACTCAGTCCACCCACAATGCGTTAATTTGTACCTGTTAACCTCTATCTCCATGGCAGGATTGCCTAAGATGTCTTTTTCTTCACAAATTAGCTAGTTTAAAACATTGATTCATTTGCTTATTTAATAATCTGTTTATGAGACATTGTCTGTTTGGTCCTTTCCTAGGGCATGCAATAATATCACTGAAGGGCCAGAAATTCAGCTTAGTGGTTCTGGTACCTGCCTAGCAAGTGCAAGGTCCCTGGTTCGATCCCTGGTAACCACATATAATAATACCATGAACAATCAGTAACACATACCACAGTGCCAGGCATGGTGGCTCACACCTGTTATCCCAGCACTCGGGAGGCAGAGGCAGGAGGATTGCTGAGTTGGAGGCTTGCCTGGGCTACATAGTGAACTCCGAGCCAGCCTCAACTACAAATCGAGACCCTGTCTCAAAAAAAAAGTGATTGAAATATACAGTAAATGTTTTGATAAAATTATTACAATAAAAGACACATTGCCATTAACCACCTAAAAAAATACTTTCCTCCACTTTGAACATAGTTAGCACTTTTACCACTTTCTGGCAAAGTACCAGAAATCTTCTTTTGTGAGATTCTTCATGAAGTATGTTGGACAATACAGTGAATGATACTGATGAATATCATCTAATAGAAAGGCAGCCTCATGAAAGCATTACAGAGCATTCTCACCCACATCATTCACCAGATATATCATCCTATAACTTCTAGCTCTTCCCTAAAATCAATAGGATTATGAATTGATTCAGAACATGGAGGCAGTGTAACTAAAGGCACCCATGAAATAAGTCTTCCAGAACTGCGTCACAAAGTGGCAAGAATGATGAGATCAGTGTGTGTGTGTGTGTAGTGAGTGGGAATGTTTTTAGGGGCATTAAATGCAATATGTCTTTTTCTGTAATACGTTAAAAAATCTAAATTCTCACCATATTTTTGTTGACTTCATATGTATTGGAGTAGTGCTCATGGTGTCATTCATCAAATTATGAGGTTTTGTATAAATGGATACATTTCTTTGCATTGACTTATTAACAGTGCCTTCTAATTTTAATCTTTCATGAGTTGTTCTGTGTGGCCATGTTTCCTCTCATTCTCCCAAGCACTGAGGAAATTCTTGTTGGTGACTGATAAAACATGGTGAAACCTGGACAAATAAATTTAGGATCATTTTCCAAGGGGAAACAACACAGTAGCATTTGTTAAATAGTAGGAAACTCTGTGAAGATTTACACTTAGGTAAAATAATTTATCTCATTACAGACAGTGAAGTCATAAAGCAAAGCATTGATTTCTTTGTTCCGAAGGAATCTTGTTAAAAGTTGGCAAACTCTAGTGACTAAATTAGGGCAATTTCAAAGTCTTATTAAAGACATTCCTCCTCCCTTGGGCTTAATTTCAGTCTTTGCTGTTGGAAGAATAAATGGTATTTTGGGATGTTTTAATTTGGGCAGAATTGGATATCTAGGATGAGTGTCTCTTTCAAGTTCAAGAATTTCCATATTTTGCTTTGACCTTCTGGGATAGAGTATAATGAAGAATTGCATATACCAGACTACACCCATTCTGCAAATTACTTTAAAGCAGAGAAGAATGGCTATGGAGCATGACCTCTGGGACTGGCTGCCTGTGATAAGAAATGTCTCAGTATGGAATCCAGAGCAAGCTCAGAGGAATGGAAAGAAGGGTGCCCCCTTGTAAGGTTGAGTGACAAGGTGAAATGGGAAGCAATGTATAATTTTAGAACTGTTCTCTCATTTTAAAACATTTTTGATGCCTATATTTACTGAAATATATACTTTAATACAATGATTTTCTTCAATTTCCTTTCAAAGAGCTTGATTTTCTCCATGAATTGTTTTCCTAAGGGAAGACTGAATTTTCCTCCAAACTAATTCTTTGTTTTTTATTCTTTGGAATGTCCAAGTTTTGAATAGTATCAGGAAACGGATAATCTATTGTATCTTAAAAATACTGTATATCATGATTCACAGAGAATGTGCTTCCAAATAAATGAGAAGATAGTAGGGGAAAACCACAAAATACTGAGTGATGATTTATAAGACACTGTACATTACAGTTTTTTCCATGTATTTTTGTGAGAAAGTAATAATGTCTCCATTTTGTTAAATAAATAGGAAGATATAAAAAGTAAATAAAAGGACAAAACCCTAAAACATGTTCCCTTCCTCTGATCTGGGTAATAACAGCTAAACTGAGATGTACCACACTCACTAACTGTCCCAATAGTCCACACAGCAAAACTGAACAAGATTTTCTCTCTATCCCTTTACTCTAGGTTAAACAGACCTAATAAGACTATAGTTTTGTAGTGCCGGGCGTGGTGGCTCATGCCTATAATCCCAGCACTCGGGAGGCAGAGACAGGAGGATTGCTGAGTTCGAGGCTTGCCTGGGCTACATAGTGGGCTCAGGGCCAGCCTGAACTACAAAATGAGACCCTGTCTCAAAAAAATAAATAAATAAAAAATAAAAAGTAAAAAAATAAGAGTATAGTTTTGTAAAAAAGGTCACTAGATAAGACATGGTTGAAACCACCTATGGGAGGAGGCAGTTCATAGTTCATGTGTTTACTCATACACTGACTTCTAAAACCTCTTCAGTGGACCAGTGTATGTAGACAGGGTTTCAATCACATATGAAGAATTTGGGATTGAAGTGGAGGTAGGGTGTGACATGGTCAAATTGATTTCAATTTAAGAATGTTCCTCCTTTATTGTGCTAATATGGGCTGTTTCCTTTTTTTAATAAAATGGTGTTGATAGCTGAAGGCAGGTAGAAAGATTCTGTGTATGTCCATTTATGTGTGTTTGCCAGCAAGGCTATTACACAAAAAAATACATTCTACAATATTAAAAAAAAATCAGTGATCCAGGAAATTCAAAATTCAAGAGAGCTCTGCCTCATTTCACCTATCAATAAGATCTGTTAAAAAGAGCAGAGAGAATAATGTTCTTTAATTTTTATATTCTCTGATAAACTAATACTGGTGCTTAGGGAATTGATTAAGGTATATATAATTCCTATTTACATTTGTGTTTAGAAATAGTTGAACTAGGAGGACTGACATTAAATTTAGATTTTATAATTGTGGAATTTAAAAATGCATAATTTATTACATTTTGATGGTTTTGAGAGTTGTATGTTAGGAAAATAAAGAAGGAAAGTTTTATTAATGTGAAAATGGTGCCAACTGCTCTCAATTTCTGTATTTGCTACAAGTAGTGGTAGCAGCTGCAACCACATCTGGGTGTACCTAGTGAGAAAGGTAGGAAGGGTTGTAGAGCTATTGTTCCCATCTTCAGGGTAATTCCTTAGATTGAGGAGGAGATGAGAAGGAAATGCTCAACCTGCCTTACACAGACACCAATCCAGCTGAAGACATTTGGCAAGACTTGCCCACATCACAGAGCATGACCAGAGCCAGATTTGGATTAGCTACATCCAGTGTGATTCCCGTCCCTCTTGCCACCAAGCTGGGGCAACTCCAACACAACCAAAACTAACGTGAAGAGCTGTGGAAAGCATTTCAGTCTTAGCCTTTCTGAGACTCTTAAGATTTCTTCTTGATTTTGTCACTTTATTGAGATTCATGTTATCAGGGAAATGAGTAGAGTAAGTTTTTTACTAATAACTCATGTGTAGCCATTTAGTTTTTTCATTTTAGACTTTTCCCTCAAATTATACGTCTAACTTGAAGACAAAGAGATTTAGAGTGGCATAGCTACAGATTATGAGTTTAGCTCTGGAATTCATTGTATATGGCCTTGGATGGATTACCTAACTTCTGCAACCCTCAGATGTCTCATTTATAAAATTCAAAATCATTATGTGAAAAATTTCTTGTATAACAACTTGTCTCTAACAGGTAATCAGTGAAGGTAGCTCTCAGTATCAGCATTAAATAGGGTTATCTCAGAAATCCAGGTCAAAACAGACAGAAGAAGGAGAAGGATAAGAAGGAGGAGGAGGAGAAAAGGTAGGAGGACTGGAAGAAGAGGAAGAAGAAGAAGAGGAGGAAGAGGAAGAGGAAGCAGAAGAAGAGGAAGAGGAAGAAGAAGAAGAGGAAGAGGAAGAAGAAGAAGAGGAGGAGGAAGAGGAGGAGGAAGAGGAGGAGGAAGAGGAGGAGGAAGAGGAGGAGGAGGAGGAAGAGGAGGAGGAGGAGGAAGAGGAGGAGGAGGAAGAGGAGGAAGGAGAAGAAGAAGAAGAAGAAGAAGAAGAAGAAGAAGAAGAAGAAGAAGAAGAAGAAGAAGAAGAAGAAGAAGAAGAAGAAGAAGAAAGAAGAAGAAAGAAGAAGAAGAAGAAGAAGAAGAAGAAGAAGAAGAAGAAGAAGAAGAAGAAGAAGAAGAAGAAGAAGAAGAAAAGAAGAAGAAGAAGAAGGAGAAGAAGAAGGGGAACCAAAGTATTTTAATGTTAAAAATATTCAGTTGGTCCTGCTTATGAATGAACTATGATCATTCACAAAAGTTAGATTTGAGAATGAAGTATAGATGTACCATGTACAGCTACATATTCTTACCTTTCCTTAGCCATGATCATCCTAAGTAATCTGAAAGAAGTAGTGTAAATTCCACTGAGATATTTCTTCCTAACAGGTGAATGAAGTCTAACCGCCTTGGGGAGCATATGTATTGAATAAGATGAGGTTGCTAATACATTTAAATCTGCAATTGAGGATATGGTTTGGGTATGTGAGAAAAGTATTTGAGTAAAAGAGTAATCCTTGACTCCTCTAGTTTAAAATTATATCTTCTGGGCCTTCCCTGCATGGAATATGCATTTTAACTACATACCAATGTTCCCTGCTTCCCTAACAGACCTTGAAAGTCTCTCTGTGGTTCACATACAGCCAAATAAAAAATGGGGTATAGGCTAGAAAATAAGAAACATCCCAGAAATCTATCCTGTGTATGGTTCTTGTATCTAAATGTCTAAGTAACAGAGTCATTTATTTGGGATAAATTGTGGTTTGAAGAGATAGGCAAATATTTGAAACCACAAGTCAAGCATGCCTGTATTCACATTTCCCACAAGCATATTGACTAAATGGGCCTCATGTGAATCTGAGCTCTGGCTTCCTGTGAGCCATGCTGACCTGGGCCTCCCAGCACAGCTGCAGGCTTCTGAAGAGGTTGCCCAGTAGAGTGATCCTACATATCTGATGAACCACAGGATGTCAACAAGACACACCCATCATCCCACAGTTGGCAGGCTCTAAAACAGAAAGGAGCAAGTCTCCCAGTAAGCAGCCCTGACCAGAGGGTACTGCTTCCAAATGGGTGTGGCCAAGTGTTGCATGACAAAGAACAAGCCCTGGGGTAAATCTGTGTTAAAGAAAAGCAAAAGGAGGCTTAACTGTCCTAACACTTGAAAAAGGAACTGTGGACCCTTTTATCCTCAACAGAGTTTGAGGGGTGCCTGCTGAAAGATATTGTTCCAGCCTCCAGCTTTCCCTACATTGAGAGCTAGGGGAGTGAGAGGAGGCTGTTGAGACCGTAGTGGTCCCAAAGCAATGTGGGGCAGGATGGGTGAGGTCTCCCTGTTGTACCTTCCTGAGAGAGGCTCAAACTGAATTCAGTTTACATTGAGAAAAACAGAAAGGTCTCATTTCCTGTAACTGTTTCTTACGGAGGGTCTGTGATCTGTTTACCCCCTTGACCACACACACACACACACACACACACACACACACAAAATCGTGCACAGAGACAATGTGATACTAGGAACTGGTGTAATAGTGTATAAGTACACACTCAAGCGAATGCAGAGGTAAACCTAGTGTTCTTTTCTTCCACAGCAGCTATGCAGGCCTAAAAGGAAAAGATACTACAGGGTAAATGACTAAACAGATCTCACTCCAAAACATTATGCCATATGAGTGCAGGCCGTAAGTGAAGTGAGGTGAATGTGCATCTCGGCTTTAAAGAGTTTTCTGATTTATCAAAGAAGTTTAACATTTGAGGAAGATTTATCTCAGTGGTTGTGGCACTTGCCTGACAAGATCATGAGTTCACTCCACAGATCCTTGTAGTTTTGTTCTAGGTCTAATTTACTTGTACTGAGAGGGTAGATTTTTTTAAAGTTGATTTTATTGGTACATTTTATACATACATTATGATCACATTCAATATTGAGAATTTGTAGCTGTACATGGCACATCTTGATTCTCATTTTTCCCATTTCCCTGCCCTCTGTACAACCCTAACCTCCCTATGTATGTAAACTATGTTTCCTTTTTTAAATTTAAGCCATCAAATGCTTTCTTTCCTTGCAAGGGTAAGAAGGATAAATCCAGGTGAACGTACCTGGTAAATCCAAGCAAAGCCCTAATCTCTGCTAAAATTTACCATACCCTTTGCCATGTGTGTAATTTGGGGTTCTTTCCTGTATCCCATCCAGCTAGTTAGAGAGGTGTTTAGATTTCTTTGTTTTCATACTAGGGTTATTTTTTAAAAATTCCCTGTATTTAAAAATTTTTTTTATTTTTATATTTTATTTTATTTTATATTATTATTATTTTATATTTATTTTATTTTATTTTTAACATTTTATTTTATATATATTTTATTTTATTTTAAAAATTTCCCTGTATTTGTTTCTAGTTATTTTTCTATAGTGAACATGTACTATTCTTATAGCCAGAAAAAATAAAACATAAGGAAGTAAAAGTCAAAAAGGAAGATAAAGGCAATGTTGTACAAATAATTTCCTCTACTGTAATATAGAGACTGGTCTGCTTACCTGTGTCACACCTACTAAATGTTTGTGAAGTTCAAATGCAACAACACACAAAGATATTTATTCTTTTCCTATGTTTCTTGCCTGTTTTACAAGTGCATAAACAATCCAGCTGCCCATGTAAAAAGGAAGAACTAAAGAGAATTTCCATGATTCCATTAATTCTTTTTTCTGTTTTGTTTTTTGAGACAGGGTTTCACTTTATAGTTCAGGCTGGCCCTGAGCTCACTACATAGCCCAGGAAAACCTCAAACACACAGTAATCCTCCTGCCTCTGCTTCCCAAGTGCTGGGATTATAGGCCTGAGCCATCACAATCGGCCCTATGGTATGTGGTACTGATTGCTGGTGTATGTGAGACCTTGCACTTGTAAGGTAGACACGGGAACCATGCAGCCAAATCCCTATCCCCATTAATTCATTATTGAACTCTTGCTAATGGTGTGTCAGAGTAGTTGGCATTTATTCTTTCTTTATTCAAACTCTAGCTTTGCCTCTAAATTTAATCCTAAACCTACAGCTAGCTCTAATCTCACTTAAGCTTAGTTTTAGTCTGAGTCTTAACCATAAGCCTACTTCTAGGTCTAAACGTAACCCTAACACCTAATTACAATTCAAATCTATATCTTAGTCTTATCTGATATTAGCTATAAATTTAATCCTTACCCCTAAATCTATTCAAACTCATGCAGACAATACAAAATTTTAACTAAGAAAGTTTGCAAAAAGGGGCATACAGAATGCAGTGTATGTGTGTGTGCCTGCATGATAGCAGAGATTATTTGAAAAGTAATTCTATTTTTCCCCCAGTAAATATCTAACTTTCAAAAAGAGAAACTCAAGTGGAAGAACATTTTTTTAAATTGAATTCTTTATTGGTACAATTTATATACATCTCAAAATCACATATAACATTGGGAAATTTGTATCAGTATATGCCACAAGTTAATTCTCATTTTTACCCATATCCCTACCCACTCCCCCCTCCTCCCCCCTTTATACATGCTCTTTTATTTTCTTTCTGTATCATATTTGTTCCTTCCCCTCATCACATTCCCACACCAAGTTTCCTATAGAAATATGGAAGAACATTTTTTCATGAATAAATGTTTACCAGTTTTCTCAATGGTTTTCTTTGAATTCTTCTGATCACCTGAATGCTTTTCATCATTCTGTTATTTTCCTTTTTGCATACATTCCTTACGTTGCATAGAATCTTATCTGACCCTGAAGGAAATAATTTGTTTTTTCTTAAAGCCACATTTACCCTATCCCTTTCTTCTTTCAGTATCTATTTATTTGTGGCTTAGGCTATGCCAGACACTTTGTGCAAGGTTTATCAAACCCCTAAATTGTTGACCCCAACAACGATCTAGCGATCGTTAAATATAATTGACAGTTTTCTGCCTTGTCAATCCATATTTCTTTTGGTGACAGAAGGCTTTGACTTGTTGGCTTTTTGTTCCTATTTCTCCTGTATTTGACACATAGTAGGTTTTCAGTAAATTTAACGATTGAATAAGCACTGAGATTAATATTTATAAGAGTAACAGAGAAAATGCAGATGTTTTTTGCAGAGAAAAGAGTGACTTCTCAGAATCTTCAGCCTGCTCCAAAGCTTGGAGAACATATCTGGACAAAAGACACTCAATTTAGGGTGGTGGTTGCTTTCGGACTTTTCCTTCTAGATACTTGATTACCTTCTAATAATGGGGAAGTAAAACGTGCATCATTGAGGGAAGCTGGTAAGCTCCAGAAATCAGGAGTGATTTCTCTTTTTTGTTTTTCTCATAAGTGGGGATTAAGTATCAAAAATGTGTGCCACTGTTAATGAGAAAAAGCTCTATCATTTTAAAAGCAAAGAGATACTGCATTTCCAGCTTCTGTTTGAATAGATAATTGCAGCTTTAAACTACTTATATCAATGATTTCCAAACATATTTTAGTCATGTACCTTTAGTTAACTGAGCTCTTTCAAGAACAGAAATACAAACAGGCGCAGAGTTGTTTGGTTGTCTTAGGTGATTCTGTCCTGTGCATGATGTTCTTTTGATTCCAGTAAAATTCCCAACCTTCAAATCATTTATTTTAAAGACCCCACTGTAACTTATAAGAAAGAGAAAATACTAATGCTTTAAATCAATGGACTCTTCAAATACATATGACAGAAGAAAAATATTGGTAGCTTGCTTTGTCCTTCGAAATCTTCTGAAAAGAAGGGAAAGCAAAAAATTGAAGATCATGAACTTGCCAAACTCTCAGAAAGTAAACATTCATAGTACAGAACAAAGGAATGCACAAATCATACAGAAGTTTAAAAACATGAACAAAGCAAGTAAAACAGCAACTAGAACATAAAATATGATAGTAAAACTCAGGGAATACATTCATTTTAGCAAGAAATATATATGAATTAGATGTACTTGTAAAATGGAAAAGTAGCAATGGAATGATTAAAAACTGAACCCATTGAAGCTCTTTAAATGAATACATTTATGAGAGTGAGACTAAGAGTAAATAGGTGGTCAAATACACAAGAGAAAAAGGGAAACAAAAGGGAAAAGTAGGAGTAATTGTAAGAGTAATTGTATCCACTGAGGTTGAGTTCAGGTTAAGGTCAGTGCCTGGAAAGTGACAGTGAGAGGGACTTTCACCTATCTTATTAAGAGCATAGCATATCAGATATGCAAAAATCAAGACATTCAAGGTATAAGGATATAAACATGCTCAGTAAAGTTTATAAAATATTTAATTAGGGAATCAAACATACACTTCCTTTTCACGTGTTTGAATTATCTGCAAAAATGTACCTTACATTAGGTCACAAAAATACACTGGTAACCTGTGCTTATCATGTAATAAATAGAGAAATTTATGAAAGGGCAAAAACCCTTTCTAACAAAATTTTTCAAAAAATTCTCATTAATTTTGGTGTCAAATTAGTATCAGAAATTAAACTAGCTCACACTTAGAAGTATAAGTATGTTAGAAATTTTTGCATCAAAACAAGAGTGTTGCTGAAGAAAGGGAAACCCTTTTTTCATGATTAACAATTACTTGATGGTTATTTAGCTCAATAAAGTGAGAAGAATGAAAACAAAGTCCACAACTTAGGGTACAACCCAAGAAATTAACAAATAAACAATGAAGATGAATTTGTCATCTATAAGTTCAACAGCTGATTATTTGAAAAGAAATCGAGTAAAATAAATAATGAACTAAAAATATCTGGGAAAAATAGATCTAAATATTCAAGATTAGGAAAAAATAAAGAAATATATAGATATAGAAAATATAACATGTATACTAGACAGTACTTTTTTCAATTTTATGCAGGTATTGTTTGAAAACTTGAATGAAACGCATGACTTTCTATGGGGAAAAAAATGACTGCAGAAACACTAGTCAACTTGTATGGAATAATGTAATATAATTGAGCAAAACTTACACCCAACCTCCCTTTTCTCCCCTCAATAGTAGTTGCCACATATGACTTTACTTATAAACATATGGAGTCTCTTAAGCTTTCCAGAAATGGAGAACTTCAAGTTTAATTAAACTATTCTGACCTCAGACAAAGAAATCTTCCAAATTACTATTATAAGATCAATGTAACATAGAAAAAACTAACAACTTTGCCTAAAGAGATGATAGAAACTATAAACACCTTATTTATAAATATCAATGCTGACATAGTAATACACCATTAGCGAGTAAAATCTAGTAGCTCTTTAAAAGAATTTAAAAATAACTAAGTAAGATTATCCAATAATGGCAAAGATATCTGCTACAAAACATTATTGTTCCTAATTTTCATGCCAGTATAAAAATAAATGCAGTTCTAGGCATTGAAGTGTGATTCCTATGCAATATATACAAAAAATGATCATTGCTGAAGTAAATGCTAATAGGAAGGACCTTCGGCAAATTTAGTGACCATCTGCATGAGATATTAATGTGTACTGTAGCACTTCAAAGAAATACTAAATTATGATGCATCATGAACTTTTACAACACCTTAACTATATATTCTTTTACTTCAGAAATATTAATACATAAAAAATCTTGTCAGATATGTCAGTTATTGTGCATTTCTATTAGTTATTAGTTTACTAGAATTTAAAAAAATAATTTATTATTTTTAATGTTTCTAATGAATAAATAGCTAAACAGAAGTTTTATTATTACTGCCAGTGATGTACTAAATCATTTTAGGGCCTTCTTGACTTGTATTCATAGAAAGTTGACATTTTTATTCCTTAAACTCTGATTTGAAGGAGAAACTCATAACAGCACGTTGAAACTACTTCAACTTGATGTTAACTCTGATGTCTTTTATTATCTGGTGACCTTCACAAGTACTTCCTGCTCTCTTGGAATTTCCTGGACTGCACTTTAATTTTAAACCTCACATAAACCGACAGTTAGCTTTGAGTTACAGAGTAAAGAGCATAGGACTAAGAACCCAGTAGCTAGATAACAGTCAAATCCTAACTTTCACTTAAAGAATTTGAGTTTTCTTTCACAAGATGCCTTTAAGAGGTGACTCTTCTGGTTAGATTTTCATTCTTCATACACATTAATGGATAGATACCACTTTAGTTGCTTTGTAGAAAATCAGTTAGAACAAATCAACATGGCTATCAGAGACCTGAGAATTAATTATCTTTCAAGCAGAACTTGTATAATAAGGCCCAAGTGGAGAATATACTCCTGGTGTGGTAATTTAAGGGATTCTGGGAAGTGGGGCACGTAATCTCTCCCACTCCCCAATACTACTGAGCTGTGGTCTGCTAAGATAGAAACATGTTGTGACCTTAACGGTCCACAGAGTGTTAAAATGGCTCTGAAATCTTTCTCTTTGGAGAGTGGCTTTATTAATGAGATATCGTCCAAATTTGTAATGAATATTTAATAAGATATAGAGGCACTCAGTTAATGGCACAAACTGGGTGTTCAATTAATCTTTAGATGGGTGAATAAAGGAACAAATGAGAGAATGCATGAATAATGTCAAAGTTGGACTGTGTTGTTGAGAAGAGCAGTTGCCTCTGAGCAAGATAACTTTCTAAGTTCAACTTTCTTTCTTGTCAGCAGATTTGTTGGATACCGGTCCTGTGATGAAAGAGTACTCTTTATTCATTGTGTATCAGAAGTGTCCCCCAAAATAATTAGTTAATTTTGAAAAATAAAATGAAGGGCACTTTTTAGTGGATTTTATGCATAGTTACCAAATGAAATAGTTATCCTTTGTACAAATAAAGCAGATATAAAGTAAAACCCTAGGTATTTCCACTTTTCCCCTATTGTAACTATCCACTATTGTAACTATCACTATCCACTGATTGCTTATATCATTTTTATGGTTTATCAGGCTGCCCAATACTTGGTCTGTATGTAAATTGAAGGACAGAGAAGAAAGAGGAAATGAAGTCTTTTCCATAAGAAATATGCCTTACTAAAAGGCAGGAACTACCCCATATTACCTAAGAACCCAAGCTCCCCATGAATTCAGGCTTTATTTTCGAAAGTCAAAAGGATTCCAGGCAGGTTAGTTAAGATAAGCATCCAGATTTGAGGATGGTTATCTGAAGCCCTGGCTGTCATTGCATTTCACAGCACTGAAAGAACATCTACTCTGAGGTTCTAAATCAATGAAGAAGTTCCATTGAACATCAGAGCTTGTTTTCTTGCCCAAGTTGCTGTAATATTTCCCAGACTTGTGCTTTGCCTGTCCAAGTGTGTGAGTATCAGTGTGTGATCAGCACTTCTCATCCTGTTTGTAGATATATTGCTTCCTACCCACACAAGGGTCTCTTAACTGATCCTTAAAATGCAGGTCAGGATGAAAAGGTGTCCTTGCTTTTTCTCATGAAAAGCATTTAAATGGTCAGAGTTCCAGATGCTGAAAAGCTAAAATAACAAAAGGAATTATTTTGGGAAGAAGGTGAGAAACTTCTTTTCATGAGGCGTCATTGCAAGACTGGTGCATCATCAAATTGAAGGCTAAACATCAGGAAAAGCATTCAGATTTAATAAGTAGACTTAAATGAATATGCATAGAATGAATTAGTTACCAAATGGAATGCCTCCTGGAATCAATTCTCACTCACCTGTGCCTTGGTTGAGCAAAAGACAGGAGATGTAATTGCAACCATGAAAGGAACCTTCAGGGTAGATGTAGGTGAAAGTTCTAAGATCTGGTTAGTACTACAGTTAGTAAAGTAAGTATAGTTTGTCTGGGAAAGATTGTACAGGTATACATAGAATTAATCAAATATATATACATTTGATCTGAAAGTATTAATGTTATGTGTCAATACAAAAATAAGGACCTAATAGCAATTTATTTTGCACAGTGACAGGAAGTCATTACATTTCCCGAAACAATGGCCCTTTCCTTGTTTCACTCAACACCTATTCCTCTGCTGTGTTCCTTAACATCGTCTCTTAAAACTTGGCTTAGCATTGTGCTCGGTGTGGCATCTATTTATAGAAATTTGGCAAGATATTTTGGGAGGACTATGAGTAAAAGAAATACAAGTTAAATAGGAGACATTGTTAGACTTCATTGCCATTCCATATTAAAGAGTCAGAGGATGATGAAAGAAACACTTCTAAGTATAATGAATAGTAAAACAATGATGTATTATGGCTGCTTGTAGTGCCTGCTTGCAGTAAAAACTGATAGCATCTCTTGTGCTAAAAGGGTGGGGCGTCACCATTATGTGTGGACAGGATGTAGACAACTGAACAAAAACACACTGTAAGAGATATGATCTTAGAACCCTTGTTTTCATTGCTCCTCAGGTCTTTTTATCCCTCACATATGACCCTCAAGATAACTACTGTGTTGGCTTCCATGATAAATTATGACTAATTTCTTTCCACTTTTGACTCTCTAATGTTGTGATTACACAGATCTATATCTTTCTTTTGCACTGGTTTTCTTGGTTCTTCTAGACTCTGATGATCATTTCAGAACTACTGTGAAGGCTGAACCAAACCCAGGTAGTCCACAGCTGAATTTTCTAATTCATTCGGATTTGTGAGTAATCAAGGCCTGTAAGAACCTCTGAAATTCAATGGAAATGATATGGAGTTGCGTACTGTGTGGACCCCAAAAAGCAGATCTCTAGCATTGATCACAACTGTTCAAATATTTACGTTACCACATAATTTAAGGATTAAAGCATATTTTTGTTGGCACAATAGAGACATTTTATTATACTGGAGTTTTACTTCTTTCTCTTAAGTTTTTGTTGTTCCCATCAGGGGTGTCTATCTACCTCCTTGGTCTACATGATGTTAGAGGTCAGTGTATTACCCTGTAGCTGCCATGAATACCTGAATTCATGGCCATCATTTCAGGGCCTCATTCTCCAGAGAGTCACCGTCTAACCAACTGTGAGATTTTCTAACAAGTATGATCACATCAAAGCTAATGATCCCTGATACAGAGTACTAAAGGCCTGTTCCAAAACTTAATGGAGGCACCACCTCTAGTGTAATTCATATTTCAGAGCTTCTCCTGTGTTATGGTTTAGATTGAAAAGACCCAGAAAATTCCCTGCATCCAGAGGAAGTGACTGGAACATGAGGATACTGTAGCTGACATGGTGTGAGGAGGTGGGGCCTGGTCAGCAGAGGGAGGTCACTAGGAGCAGGAGCTGGAAGGGAACACCTCCCTTCACTCTGTTTCCTCCCTTCACTCTGTTTCCTGGGTATCTTGACATGAACAGCATTTCTTCCCTTGTGCCCCTCTGCCATGCCAGGTTTGGTTGCTTGTTGGTTGGTTTGTTTTTTGTGGACTTAGGCCAGATGATAATGGACTGAAAACCCTGCCCTTAATCCTTGCCCTAACCCCTAAGAACCATAAAGAATTCCAACCCCAGACACCAATGTACTTCAGTAACCTAATTCTTTCACAGAAATTAGAAAAAGAAGAGCTAAATAAGGGTAAAGCAGGCAGAACAAAGAAATAATGAAGAGCCAAATCCAAGAAAATGAGAAAGTAATAGAGAAAATCAAACAAAAAGTGACTTGAGAAAAATCATTCAAACTAGTAAACTTCTGCAATACTAACAAAAATTAAAAAGACAGATGATATTAACTACCAAAACAAGGAATAAAATAGCATTATTCTGAAGCTAATTCAAGTTACTGTGAACTTGACCCTCCAAATAAATAATTCAGAAGAGAAGACACTCTTCAAAAATCACAAATTACTAAAATTCAAACATTAAGAAATAATCTGAATGGAACTGTAGCCATGCAATAAGTTGAGGTAGATGGTTTGCATGAAAGAATTCTACTAAACTTTTTTTTTTTTGCTTTTTGGGGACAGGGTCTCGCTTTGTAGTTCAGGCTGGCCCTGAGCTCACTATGGTGCCCAGGCAAGACGCAGCGAACTCAGCAATCCTCCTGTCTCTGCCTCCCGAGCGCTGGGACTACAGGGGTGAGCCACCACGCCCGGCATTGTGGTATGCGGTATTGATTGTTGGTGGGCGTGTCTCCACGCCCAGCATTATATGTGGTTACCAGGGATCGAACTCAGGTCCTTGCGCTTGCGAGGCAGGCACCGGAACCACTGAGCTAACCCTCCGGCCCTCTACTAAACTTTTTAATCCCCATTTCATTTTATGAAGCTAGCATTGCCTTCAGATTCAAAGCAGGAAAAGAAGGGGGCGGTGGGACTACAGTTCAGTACCTTTTGTGTACCTCACAAGCAGACAACCAGTGGGTAGAATGTGTCACAGGTTCTAAAAACCCACTGCCGACCAGGTGAGCCAGATGTTTCCTAAAAAGAGAAGACATTCATAGAATGTAGGGGCAAAATACTTCCTGAGTGACAGCACTGAGCACTGTTTGGGAAACCAGTCTGAAAAGTGCTATTCTTAGTCCTTCATTTGAATCTGGTGCAGGACCAATCAGAAGATGTTCTCCTCAGTCCTTTGTTTAGGTACATGCAGGACCAAAGACACCATTCCTGATCCTGCATTTAAACATGGCAAGAGGTCAAGTGAATATTTGAGAGAACAGCTCATAAATCTCAGTGAGTGTTTTGATAAGACAGTTGTGCCAATGCTGTATTTACGTGAAGTGAGGGGAATCCAGGTAATTTGCATACTTTTCCCTTTTTATTTCACAGGTTGCTATGAGCCTCTTTTCCTGCTGTGGAGTGTACATTTTCCTCTACTTTGAAAAATCTATGAGCTTGCTGCCTTTTCCATTTGTCTTGTCCAGTTATTTGATTAGGTAACCAAGAATTTGGAAAGAAGTTCCCCAGAAACCCATTTGGTAAACAGCTTACATAAAAGTTCACTATCAAAAATTAGTAAAACAAAAAATAAAAAAACTAACAATGTATAAAAAAAGATACACCATGACCAAGTGGGATTTATTCCATGTATGTAAGACTGATTTAATAATTGAAATTCAGACTCTGTACTTGACCATATGAACAGGTTGAACTTTGAAACTATCATAGGATCATAACAACTGATGCTGAACTACATCAAAAACTTTCATATTAAAAAAGCGGGACATTAGAGAAAATCCTACCTCTGGTTAATAAAAAATACATAAGAAGTTGTAAGGGGATAGAGAAGCCTAAATATTATTGTTATTATTATTAAAGAAAATTACTGTCAAATTTCAGAAATGGAACTCAAAACAGTAGGTTTTATTCCTCAAATAATGCTGTACCACTAGATAAAAAAATGGACCATTTAAAAAACAGATTTTCACAGTATATAGCAAGATTTCCTTTCATAGTAACATGTTATATTCACTATTTCCACATTAAAAGGTCATTTTTTTTAAAAGTAGGCTGCTAGTCAGGTGTGGTGGCACATGCCTATAATCCCAGCACTCGGAAGGTAGAGGCAGGAGGATCAACGTGTATTTGAGGCCAGCCTGGGCTATAAAATGAGTCAAGGCCAGTTTGACGGGATAGTGAGACTCTGTTTCAAAGACAAGAAACAAAAAAAAGTATCTTGCTTAGCTGGGTGCTGTGGCACACGCCTATAATCCCAGCAATTGGCAGTCTGAGGGAAAAGGATCACTGCAAGTTGGACTTCAACCTGGGCTACATGGTGAGCTCAAAATCAGCTTGAAAGGCATAACAAGACACCTGTCTCAAGCATAAATAAATAAATAAATGAATATATGAAAAAATAATGGCTTAAAAGTGTACTCCTATTGAAACACTGCTTTTTCTCTAAGATGAAAGCATGTCATCTTCTTATGTAAAATTGTACTGGAAGTTGTAGGCCCTTGGCAATTAAGCAAAAAAATAGCATAAAGAAATACATGACAAAGGAATGACAGAGATTGCATTGTGTAAGAAGAAACTGAAGTATTGCTAATTGCAACTGACATGATTGTCTACTAAGAAAATTTCAAGGGGTATAAAAACAAAACAAAGTGCCTAGAGCTAGTAAATGAGTGTGGAAATCAAAACTGAAACCAATCATTCCAGAAAAAAATGCAAGATTCAATTACAAACATAATAAAACATGTGCTATGGATATTTATATGTTAAAGCTTTTGTGACAGACATAACAAAATATTTACTAGGATCTTAGCTTGAAAATTATAAAGTACTGATGACAGAGATGAGTAAGAATTCATAAACAGCTGTACCTTATTCACATATTTGAAAATTTAACAGATTAAAAGTATCACTTATCACTAAACTATTGACATATGTATGCAATATATTATATATCATATATGATACATTATATATCATATATAATAAACACTACATTACATATAATATATATTATATCACATATAATATAAATTATAATATTGATAGCATATACAATATTATATCATAAATAATTTATATAATATATATTTATATATTATATATATATATTATACCTACATATACATGTGCTTTTTGTAATTCAGATTATCAAATGCAAGGCCAAACGAACGTTAAACATATACTCTATCACTGAGCTACATCTCTAGTTAAATTATTTAAAAATTTAACTCAAACTTTCACCATGGAATTTCTATTTTTACAGACAAATACAACAGATTCTAAAATTTTATGAAAGGATATAGGTCAGATAATAGATACACTAGTTTTTAAAAGAGAAGTGAAAAGACTCATTCCACCCATTGTAAAAATGTAGTATAGTAATTCAGTAATTAAGACAGAATTCTTTTGGCAAAGAGATATAGAGTAGTGAAAAGATATCTCAGAAATATCCTTACATACAACTGATTTTTGACAGAAGTTGAAAAGCACTTCTTTAGGGAAAAGAAAATTTTATTCTCTAACAAATTGCACTGTAGTAGTTGAACATACATTGGCAAAACTAAGCAAACAGCCACAAAATCATTAACTTCATGCTCACATTTTATACAACCAAATGTGAATTTAAATTTTTCAAAGGTTTAAATGTAAAACTGAATGTATAAAACTTTTGTAAAACGGCAGGAAAAAACCGAGAGTAAGGGTTTACATAAAGTGTTTTTACAGACATATACAACTGATTCTAAAATTTATATGGAAGAATATAGGTCAGATAATAGATACACTAGTTTTTAAAAGAGAAGTGAAAAGACAACAACAGCAAAAGAATTAACAACAAAAGAATGATTCAGAACAACAAAGGATGATTCAGAACAGGAAGAACTTACAAATTCTATCTCATCTCATTGAAACCATCATTTCCATGAAAGCTGGTGAATTGAAAGACAAACTAGAGCCTTGGACATAAAGTTTGCAACCTCCTTATTAAATAAAAGATTATTGCTTGGATTACTGTATATGGCATGTCAATTTAAAACAATCTGAAACAACCATTTTATTAAAGAGAATATATGGAATACACACAAGCATGTAGGAGATGCTCAACATCATTAACTATTGAAATCACAAAGAAATGTCACTGCTCAATTATCAGATGAATAAAATGAAAAAAAAAAAACCAAAGCCTGGTGATGATGCAGAGAACCTGGATTGCTCACATATTGCTGCTTAGGATGTAAGGTGTTAGGCTTACTCTTGAAAACTGTGTGATTGTTGCTTATAAATGTGACTCATTTATTGTATATTCTAGAAACTACACTTTTTATCATTTATTTCAAGGAAATTAATACTTCCGTTGCCACAAACACTGAGGCAAATATTCATGATAGTAACAAGAAGTGAGTGCACATGATTTTCCACTAGTGAATGCTTGAACAGCTGTGATATGTATATAGTATGGAGTATTACTCAGCAATAAAGAATAAATAACAGCTGGAATGAATTACCAATAGATCATCCTGAATAAAAAGGCCAATATTATAACGTCAAAAGATTACATACTATATCAGTTAGTTTGTGAAATATTCTTGAGATGATAGAATTATAAAAATGTCAGACATGTTAGTGTTGTCAGGAATTGGACTTAGTGGGCCTAATAATGAGAGGGAGGAAGACATGACTCTCCACTGATAATGAAAAGGGTTCCATGGTGATGAGATCTTTTTCTCTCTGTGTTGATCTTAGTGTGATAAGGTAAGAATGAAAGAAAATGAATAAAGAGTATGTTAAACTTTGCATTATTTCTTGTAGGTGGATTCTTGACTCACAAGCTGAATCTGAATGTGAAGGCTGATTGTAATCGTCAGACATTGAAGACTCAGACTCCTCTACACAGACTGCAAAGTCTGTCTCTTGCATACAGGCTGACATCAGAGTCCTTAGACCACCCTTTTCCCACACAGAAAAGGATGTTGTAATGTTCTTTCCAGAACTCCTTAAGGGTCAAATCTGTATCTGAGACCACCTGAAAGCACAAGTGGCCAGTCTATGACTCTTAACTCAAGACTTTGGTCATAAGAAAAACTAATATTCTGGTCATAACTCGAGTTGTTCATATGTCAGGTCTGTTGTAACTCAAGGACCCACTGTAATTACCTATCAGCCTAATTAAAATATTATTTAAAAAGATAGATGAAGAATTTTCACATAAATATGGAATGAATTCATATGAAATATTTTCTGTAACATTAAGGAAGGAAAGAGTAAGACAGATGACTCCATAAACGATGACATGAACTTCCCAATAGATGACAAAACTGATCATAGAACAATAAAATATAATACTTAACATAATTCTTACTACAGGGTAGATAAACAGAAATCAAGTGTATCTCAATTTCCAATGAAGAACAACATTCATTTACATTGCCCTATTTGAGAATCATTTATTTCTCATCATTTTTATGTAAATTCTTATTTATTCCTATAGAATTATAAAACAGTTGGATTGACAGTGCATGTTCCAAGAGGCTCGCCCATAAAGGAACTCCGCAGGTGTCCTACTCCACACCCAGACTTGTGCTAAAAGAACATCCAGTAATTTCTTCAGCCTATTTTCTAATTTTGGAGAAAATGTCCTTGCACATTTATTGAGCATTTGTGGTGGGTAGTTGAGGTGAGAGTCGTAAAAATGAAATGACTTGTGGAAAGCAAAAGAGATGTTATTTCACTTTTAGTTTTCTTCAATAATTGCCTCATTTTAAAAAATTTATATGTAATAGTAGAGGAAAGTAGTTTCTAATGGAATTACCCAAGAAGGACAATATATCTTTGCCTATAAACTGATGAGAAACATGAGTTGTACAGCAGCATAAGAAAATGGCAAGATTGTACTAATTTACTGTCTTTTTTTTTTTTCTTTTTGGAGACAGGGTCTCGCTTTGCAGTTCAGGCTGGCCCTGAGCTCACTATGGTGCCCAGGCAAGCCTCAAACTCAGCAATCCTCCTGTCTCTGCCTCCCAGTGTTGGGATTACAGGCGTGAGCCACCACGTCCGGCACTGTGGTATGCGGTGTTGATTGGTGGTGGGCGTGTCTCCATGCCCAGCATTATACGTGGTTACCGGGGATGGAACTCAGGACCTTGTGCTTGCGAGGCAGGCGCCGGAACCACTGAGCTAACCCTCCGGCCCCTAATTTACCGTCTTTATCTCAAAGCTTTCTACCAAGGTAATGTCATAAAACACATTTAGTTGGTCCAATAGAAAACTGTGATATATATAGTAAACGTAATCACAGGAAAAGAACATTTACTAAGTATTTACTATTTTGGGCACTGTGTTGAGTGATTTTTAGTTATTGATATTCATGATAGCTGAATTAGAGTCTCTGATTATTCTTCTTGACAAATCAAGAAACAAAACATAAAAAGACTAAGTACCATTGTGAGGTTATAGCTAGTTATTCCTGGAAAGGGAATTTGATTCTAGAAAGTCTGACTCTACAGTATGTTCTCACAGAAATTATGCTATGGTTAGTATCCTTAGCATCGTGCCTCACTCATCCCTCTATTCCAAACACAGTTTTCCTAAAACAGAAAGTCAAAACTTCAATTCCTAATGGTAGTTCTGAGAATAGTTGTACCTAGTTCATTTGGTCATTTATGTATTAAACTCATGTTTAAGAATCTTGATATAACAATTCAATAGTGTTCATCTAGGACAGTTCAAGAAAATCTGTAGTTAATCATTTTGTTCCTTCTAGATGATGCAACTATATTTAAGAACAATGGGGATCTCTTCAGTGATATCCAAAATATGGATCTAAATTGGACTTTTAAAGAGTTTCATAATATGGAATGAATAAAATGTAACCCAGAAAAAAATACTTGAAAATTAAAGCTAAATTCTTTTGGCACATAATAAGTATTAACTAACAATAGTAGCAATTTCCTTATAGTAGTTCATGTCACAGAATTTATGTGTGGAATATTGGCTTTTAGCCCTTGTTATCTCTGGAATTGGAAACTATTAGAAATTACTAGTTGCACAAGGAAAACCTATCATGATGTCTTAGGAATTTTAGAAGGTTATGAATAATATGAGTTGGGTATGAAAATAAACTACCATGCACTTCTTCTTTATAGCTTTTGTTTTTCTTAGAGTGCAGTTATTGGCTTGGCATTTTTTATGCTAATGTCTTTCATCCATAATGGAAAATGGTTTACTTATATTCATATGCAGATGGGAAACACTCATAATTAATATTTCTTACTCAAAAGAAATACAGGAATGGTATGATTGAGTGATATCACAATGAGGGACCGATTCTTATGAGAATTTATGTGATGAGTACATCTTTTCAAATCCAGATTCCAAAAAGTTTGCAAGAATGTTTCTGTTTAGCACAATCATGCAAGGATTTATACTGTCATAAGTTAAGCAGCTGGAATCTATTGGAAATGAATTTATATACACTGTAAGCTGCATGTATTTCCCAAAGCTCTTATATTTAGAATGTGAAACTGAGTCCCCAGTGCAACAGTACTGTGAAGTCTGACTTTAAAGAGGTGATTGTATCACTAATCTAACTAATGCTTTCTGCAATAACATGATGTGGAAAGAGTGTGTCATCGTTTTGTCTTCTTGATCTTGGGCTTCCCAGCCTCTAACACAGTAAGATATAAATCTCTGTTCCTCATAAATTCCCTATTGTTAGGTACCCTCTTTTAGCAGCATAAACAAAGGCAATTGCATTAGTTGACCTCTTGTTACCAGATCACAATATTCAGCATCCACAGTTTAAAGGAGGAGAGATTTAACTTTGCTCATGCTTTCAGAGGGTGCAGTCCATGCTTGGCTGGTTCCATGGCAGAAACATCATTGTGGAAAGGTGTAGTAGAATACAAAGCAATAAAGAAGACTGCTTTTTTGACAATGTACTGAAGTTAGAATAATTTGTCCATGGCAACTAATTTAATATCTTGCAATAAGAAATCATACACCTATGTTAGTATACAATTACTGGGGATACAAACAATATTTTAAAACTTGTGATTAAAAAATAATTTGAGAAGGGCCAGAGATCTAGCTCAAGGGTTCTAGAGCCTGCCTAGTGGGTGCAAGGTCCTGAGTTCACTCCCCAGTAACCACGTACAGCAATATTGGACATGGTGACTCATGCCCACCAGCAATCAGTACCACATACCACAATGCCAGGTGTGGTGACTCATGTCTGCAATCCCAGCACTTGGGAGGCAGAGACAGGGGGATTGTTGAGTTCGAGGCTTTCCTGGGCTACATAGTGAGCCCAGGGCCAGCCTGAACTACAAAGCAAGACGCTATCTCATATATGTAATAATAATTTGAGAAAACTTTCAAAAGTAGGCATCATGGATATGCATGGTAAAGAAGAAGACTTCAAGTTCTTTACACAGCAAGATCTCAGGACATAGGTAAGAGTTGGATGTCTTTCTTTTCTGATAGATTCTGAGAGAGGAAGATGAGTAACTTATTCAGTTCAATAGTGAGTCTCACAATCTGACAATTCTTTGTTCTAACCTCGTGCAATTTCTTGCCATCCAGTTTATATTTCCTGTCTCCTACACCTTATATAGACTTGAGAAATTGCTCTTACCTGTCCTTTTACAGAATCGCTCTTCTCTTCATTTTTGGGGGACCAATGACATGTGAGCTCTTGCTCCTTTAACACAAAAACAGAGCCCTCCCTCTGCATACTCACACACACTGGCTACACATATTATGCTAATATCTGAGCTTGGAAGCAGACAAGAAAGCTCTAGAAGCACAGAGTTGAAATGGCAAAGACACAGACTGGTAATGGGGTGACCAGGATAATTGTGGGTTCATAGGTATGCTAGGACTTGGAGAGCAGAGTAAGGCTGTCAGGAGTTCAGCTGAGGCAGAAGAGAGTTGAACTTCCAGGTGTCAGAGCAGGTAGTTGAAACAACACACCAACAAAGAAAGAGTTGAAGCTTCAATTGCTTTGTGAGACAGCTTACGATACAGGGCTAAAAAGAGCCAATGCTCTATTCTCTGGCTGAGTGGAACTGGCACGTGTGCTCCCCTCCCCCCGCGGATGAGCACACTGGTGAGTGGAGTGATGGAGAGGTCAGCACGGACATAGAAATCTCCTCACTATGGAGGAAGATGAAACCTCTGGGACCTCATGGACCTAAGGTTGTGGGAAGGGTGAGAGGAAAGTGCTTGGAGTAGGGTACCATGGGCCATGGGAGTGGGAAAAGCGTGTTCTCTCCTGTGAGGGTGCTCCTGAAGACCTCGGCCCACTCCTTGGATCAGGACCGACATGAAAGAGACGCGTTGGAAAACGAGGGTGGGAGAGGAGGAGGACGGGGATCTTTGGCGGCAGTCAGTGCCTGGCTGTGCTCACACCCAAGACTGGGATGGAGCAATCATCCCAAAGGCTGCCAGGGAAGTCCTCGGGGACATGGAGTGTCTAGGTGGCCTCAGTAATCACACACTGACTCTTTTCTTCTTCAAGTTTTAGTTTTGCATTCATCCATCTGTGCATATATTCGGTTGCATTCCTCATGGGACGTTGGCTCATGTATGTAACAGATCTGAATTCTTTTTTATATTTTTTTCTCCTACCCTCTCTCTATACTCTTCCTGTCTCTTCCCTTTGGCAAATGATCTATCTCCGTATTTCTTATTATCTGTTCTTATTTTGTTCTTTATGCTTCGGGTTCTCATGTAAAAGAAACTACGTGATATTTAAGGTTGTATGTCTGGTTTATTTCACTTAACACTATGCATTAAGGTGCATGCATTTCCTACAAATGACTCGAGCTTATCTTCCTTAGTGGGAGAGTGGTGTCCCACAGCCCCAGCGGCTCTTAGTCCAGAAGCAGATTGGTTGAAGGCCACAGGGAAAGATGACCTTTTCTTGTGCTCGTTAGAACTCAGCCTTAGACTTGACATCCTCGTGTTAGGTTAGGACCCCGGAAAGTCTTCGATTTTCCTGAACACTGCAAATAAACTTTATTCACTAGTCCACAGAAGGGAAAAAAAATCAAAGCTTGTTTTTGCTGGATCTCTTTAGGTAAAAAAATATCTCACGGGAGGAGTGCACAGCCTAGGACTATGTAACCCTCTCTATGTGTCTGGATCTAGTGCTTACTCAATATATGATGGACACTCCTCAAAGTCGCTTACTGCCAATAAGTCAGGGCCATATAGGTGTGATTTGTAGTGTACAGTAAGTGATTTGTAGCTAGTTTTTAGAGTAAAGAGGGCATGAAATTTCCAGAAAAATTAATAAGCCAATTTAAGAAAGAACTTAACAGTAAAAACATAGAAAATTACAAGTGAACAAGGAAAGAATGCACTGTGAGATGTACTTAAGGAATAGTCAGTCATCTGGCAGTACACACAATCACTTAGCAGGGAAACTGCCAAACATGGAAAATGAAGAAAAAGATAGTATTTCAGAAGGAATAGGCACATTTTCTAAAAGGAATTGTAACTAAACACTTTCTGCTACCTTTTTATTAAGAATCCTATAGACCAAAAAATAATGAGAAAGTGTGCACAATGGATGTGTAAAAGTAGTTCAGGAAAGAAGAAAACAACTTGCATGATTTTAAGACAGTAGCAAAGTCTTCAGGAAAATGAAATATTAAATTTATTTTTGAACAGAAAATCAATATACAAAGTCCCTGTCAGTTTTATACATCATTTCAGACCAATTAGAAAAAGTGATACATATTTTCAAGATTCCATTCACCATTCAAATAAAAACCAGATGGCATGTAGTAGTGAAACTGAGTAAAAAAAATATTTATGAAATCATCCTTACTATTTTTGTAATTCACTAAAGATGATCTTAAATTATTCAGGGAGATACCATGTTCATGGTTAGGATGACAATATTATTGTGCATACAATTCTCTATAGATACATTTCCACTTAGAATCAAAATGATTCAATTTTTCATAAATTTTGATGAGAACTACAAGTATGAGAAAAACAAGTTTTAATATATTTAGAATCAATTTAGAAACAAGTCAGTAAGAGATCTGTATCTTACCATGTACAAACACTTCTAGTATAATTATACAAACAGTAAGTCACTGATGTAAACTAGTGAATAGAGGTACAGTTATATGCACTAGACTAATGACCAAATAGACAGCTCAGAAAAGGGCGCAAGTGTTTATGCATATTTTCTTTGTAGCAGATGTTGTATTATAAATCATTATGAACAGGATGAAAATGAAAAAAAAAACATATTAGCACTTGTGATACATAAAGCTATATTTCAGATAGAGTAAGATTTTAAATACAAATAACCCAAAGTTTAAAACTGTTGGGAGATCCAATGAGAAAATCCTGTGATGGCCACAAAGCAAAATGGAATTTCATAAACAAGACAAAATGAAGAGTTCATAAAGGAAATGAATGATAAATTGACCACATGAAAATGAATAAAATCTGTGGAAAACAAATTACACCATGAACAAATCCACAGCACAGACTGGCAGAAAAGATTAAAAATGAACGTAGCCACAAAAAGCTTAGTAGCCAAAGTACATAAGGCATTCCTCCAAAACAATGAGAAAAAAGTAAATAATCTGATGGAAACTGGGCAAGAGATGAATGGAGAAGCTTAAGAAGGAGCAAACCAAATGCCAATAAACATGGAAAATGCCACTTCGTCTCACCAGTAGAAAGAGATACAAATTAGCACAATAGTGAGGTTTGCACAGCCATATATGTCTTACAAAGGAAAAGTATAACAAAAAACATAAGTCCTATAACTTCTGAACAAGGTAAGAAAGGAAAGAAATAAAAATTAAAGTAACAAGGAACGATATCAATTGATGGAGAAACAGTTGCAGTGGCTTAATAGAGTAAGTGTTTGTTGTTCCTGTCACAGACTGGGGACGTGTTCCTGATATGCATCCTTTGATGAACTCATTTAGGAAGCCCAGTTCCTGTCATCTTAAAGTTCAACTTTTTCAGAGCTCCCAGTGCACTCTCCATTCACATGGTAGATAGTGGTCCATATCTCTGGGAAGACGCACCTCTTTGTCACAGTGACTAAAGAGCCACATCTGCCACTCACTTGTCAGGAAAGTTCTTTGTTTCTAAAAGTTGATTTTATTGGTAAATTTTATATACACATTATGATCAGAATAGGCATTGGTAGTACAGGGATTGACAACATTTTCCTTCAAGGAAGTCTAGAAAATGGAGTCAAGCTTTACATCTAGGAGGAAAAGGAAATGTGACTTGGTAAATGTGCATAATCTTGTGTCATGCAATGAAATTTGTGTGTATAACTGGCAAGACTGCACATCAGAACAGCCACTTTGGTAAGCAATTTTAGAAAAGATAAATACAATAAATTTTATTTATGAATCAATGCAGATACAATTAAAAGTGTGAATTAAATTAGTAGAATTGATCCCAAAAGTTTTTTAAAGTGTATTATATATCTCATTTAAAAAACTAAAAACTTCCAATGCTTATAAGTATGCATGTACAATAATGCTGTATTATGCAGAAAGTGCTATGTATCAGTTTAAAGATAGTGGTTCATTCCAGAGATGAAATTATGCAAGTCAGTTGATAATTTGATTTCTTAGAAGAGGAAAAATTTGAGCAAAATATCATCACGTGTTAAGCCTAGGTTTGTACACAAAAGTATCAGTGATCTTTCCTCCAATGTGTATTTGCAATATATTAAGTTGTTCTAAATAAATTTTAAAATATGCAAAATGTGGCTGACTATTAACCAGTCAATCATTACCAGGTTATGTTAAGTTTTAAGTTTTCAATCCTCTTGTAGTAGATAAATGAAATGAAATAATTGGATTTTGATATTTTAAAGGAAGGTTTCTCAACAAACTAAGAGGAAAAACAAAACTTTGAAATCTCAAAAACCTATTAATTATAAAATTTTAATAAATGGGTAATTTTTCATTGCTTAATTGCCTTCAATACTCCCCCAAATACAAAAGATGGTCAATAAACCAAAGCTTATGCTGTTACTAAGTGGCATTGAAACAGGCATCTATCATCTGCTCAGTATTTTCATCTTATAGCATTTGTTTCACTTTGGAATCTCACATGGCAGCATCTGACTATCTGCAGACTATAGACATAGCAGGGTCCCATTTTCCTCAAATTCCAGTGCAACTTGACTTGGTAAGTTACTGCTCTTTAGTGACATCATTTTCGAACTTTAAGTTATTTCAGCTTCTCTGCTAAGTTCCTTGAAAATATTCAGTTCCACTTACATTTCCTTGAGGTTGTGCTTTCTGTCATGTAAGTCAGTACTTTAACTTAGCCTTGTGGAGTTTCAATCTTCTGGGACCCACAGCTACTTATGCACCAGAAAAAATCATGTGTGAAGATAGGAAAGCATAAGGCCTAAGGACTTTCAAAAGAATCTTCTCCAGATGAAGGGATATGACAGCATTTTCATAAGAAGAATTCTGGAAACAACCTGCCTTCTCTGGGGAAAGAACAATGAAGTTCCCATATTTCAGTTGATTGTAAATTAAGATATAATATATAGATATGGCAACTATGAATATATCTACCTAATACTAATATGTAGCAGATGCTAACACTTCAAAATGCTTTTTTTTTTTTTGAGACAGGATCTTGCTTTGTAGTTCAGGCTGGCCCTGAGCTCACTATATAGCTCAGTCAAGCCTCAAACTCAGCAATCCGCCTGGCTCTGCCTCCGAGTGCTGGGATTACAGGCTTGGGCCACTAAACCTGGCATCTGTGGTATGTGGTACTGATTACCAGTGGGTGTGAGTCACTACACCCGTTATTGTTGTATGTGGTTACTGGGAATCAAACCAGGGACCTTGTGCTTGTTAGGCAGGCGCTGGAACCAATCTCCAGCCCTCAAATGCTTTTATCAGGATTGATAATGACATAGTATTTATAAAATATTCAGAAGACTTTCTGGTATATCATAAGAACTTTTTGAGTGTTTATGGAATGAATACTATACCACAAAGTTTAATATACAATACATAGTTATTATATATTATATATTTATTATATATTGTATAAATATATATTATATATTTATATAATATATAATAAACTTTGTAATTACATTACAAAGTTTAATATCTCTGAGTTTAGAATCATATTCATAACTATGACTCTAAGAGCATCCCATTATTGCTTGACTGAACATGTTATGTAAATCAAGTTTTTCTTTTTTTGAGACAAGGTCTCGCTTTGTAGTTCAGGCTGGCCCTGAGCTCACTATGTAGCCCAGACAAGTCTCAAACACAGCAATCCTCCTGCCTCTGCCTCCCAAGTGCTGGGATTACAGGCGTGAGCCATCACGCCCGGAACTGTGGTATGTAGTATTGATGGCTGGTGAGTGTGAGTCACCACGCCCAGCACTGTTGTGTGTGGTTACCAGGGATTGAACTCAGGACCTTGCACTTGTGAGGCAGGCACCGGAACCACTGAGCTAAATCTCCAGCCCACAAATAAAGTTTTTGACCAACAAAGCAGGTTTGTGGTTGCAGTTATTACAAAACAACAGCAAAACAAATCTCTCCCTGGCAGATGATTTGTTCAACCATAAATGATGTGTTGAAGAAACACTTAGATTATCAAGAATTATAAAATTGTAATTAATAAACTAAATCCTAATGTTTTTTCCATGATTCAAACCTAAGGTAATTGTCCAATGACAAGATTTAGAATTATAAGAATACATTTTTGGAACTTTAACAATTTTTAATTGCTACTGTTTCGCTGTTAAATGTAATAAAATCCTAAAATTTTCCAATAGTTGCTATTGTTTCAAGAATGTGACAAAACTCCTATACACTCTGCACTCAGTTTCCTTCTATTTTAACATGATTATGATGTATCAGTCAGAACTGGTAAACTCATATGAATAAATCAGCATTATATAAAATCCATATTTTTAATAACTACCTTTATCTTTACCTAATATTGTGTTTTTTTTCTGTTCCATGATTCTGCTCAGGATACCGCAGGGCATTGAATCAACATCTCTCCTTTCTTTCCTCTGGACTGTAATAGCTTCTGAGACTTTTCTTGTGTCATGTAGACGATACTGCCTTATCATATTGGAGAAGAACCTCTACTTGGGGAGTGTCTGATATTTTCTCCTTATTAGATTAAGGCTATAGATTTTTGACAGAGGAAATTTTTTAGAGAGATCCACAGTGGTAAAGTACTATGCTTATTGCATTATATTATCTGATTTATCAGTGAAAATGTGAAGCTGAACTGTAGGGCTCAGATAGTATGTGTTGATTTCTCTGATGAAAAGTTATTTTTTATTCTTCCCTTCCCAAATCATATTCTTTCAAACAAGACAAAATATACAACCTACACTTAGAGAAAGTAATAAATTGTTCATATTTCATATGGATGAGATATTTGTCTCTCTCTCCCATTTATTACTGTATTCAATCTCCTAATATTTCTCTGGATTGATGCTTTATATTTTGTGTTATTGCTTACATTATTATTATTATTGTTAATATTAATATTTTTGATACAGGGTCTCACTTTGTAGTTCAGGCTGGCCCTCAGCTCACTATGTAGCCCAGGCAGGCCTGGAACTCAGCAATCCTCCTGCCTCTGCCTCTTGAGTGCTGGGATTACAGGCATGAGCCACCACACCAGGCACTGTGGTATGTGGTACTCATTGCTGGTGGGCATGAGTCACCACACCCAGCATTGCATGTGGTTACCTGGGACTGAACTGAGGACCTTGCTCTTGCAAGGCAGGCGTGGGAACCAATGAGCTAAATCTCTGGCCCCTCACATTATATTTTTTTGCAGATGCTCATGTTGCTTAGTTTTGACAATTGAGAGTTATCACTCTGACATGTCCTATTATTTTGGTTTGGGACAGTTTCTTACTTTCTGGCATTATGAGACATTCCAGGGTCATCTATTATATTTTGATTCTCATCCCAGGGCTCAAATGTTCCTCAAAAAAGTCTTCCTGTTATTAGAAAATTTTAACCCAAAGTTTGGGGCATGCATATGTTCATTGTGCCTGAGGACTGATATTTTTAGGCTGGCTCTATAGACATAGCTTTGAAATATATCTGCATATCCTAGCCTATGTTTTATAATCAAATGATCACATACAATCATTAGTTCTAATTTTATCCATCTTTTTTATTTCAAATAATCTGAATTGATAGTGATGATTTCTTATTTAGAATTTTTTTCTGGCCATCTACCTTTGCTTATCTGTAACTTTCCTCTTCAACAATGGAAATTTGATTCCCATTATCCACCAATAATTTTTTCCCTTTTGTAGTGACAGTAAATCTGTATAGTGGTTTCACAACTGGTAAGCTATACCACTGTGAGAAACTTAAATATAGTGTGCCTATGTATAGTTTCTTTTTCTTTTAACCTTACAGCCAAATTCATTTCCAAAGTTGCTTAGATCAGTCTCCCTCAACTTATTTATGAGTATATGCTATACATTTATTATATCATTATGTATATTTTTTACTATCTTCATTCCATTTTAGTTTTCTTAGTTACTATAATTGACTTTATAAAATTGTGTATATTAGGTCTTTTCTTTGTATTGTAACAAAAATGCACACTGTCATGTATCCACTTCTAGTGCATGATAAAAAAATAGATTAATTGACCTACAGCTCATGGTTGTTTACCTATGCCTATACCCTTCAACATTTTGCTTTGTCTCTAAACTTTTGTCTTTTATAAAATTTGATGTAAATGGAATAACAAAGAATACAGTGTTTTCAACAGGCTCTTTTCTCTTTCATGTTTAATATCTGAGTGACAGTTCCATAATTAATAATTCTATGTAACATTCACATTGTATGAATTGGCAACAATTTGTTTGTCTATTTACTTATTTATGGTCACTTGGATACATTCAGATTTTAGAAACTGTTAGACTATCTTCCAAAGTACTTGTTTTATTTTGTGCTGACTCAACTGTGAATGAGACTCCCATTTCTTCCCTTCCTCATCACTGTTGGGTATTGCTAACTTCCTTCTTGGTTAATCTCACTATTTCTGACAGATGTGTACTCACATTTTACTTTGTTTTACTTTTCATTTCCCCAGCCATATACAGTGCCGAACATATTTTTGCATACTATTTCCCAGCTCTATGCCAGTGTTTAGTGAGATACTTATTTAGGTCTTCTACCCGTTTTTGGTGGAATAGTTTATTTTTCTTATTTCAACTATTAAATATTATTTGTATATTGTATAATGAGCCTTTTATTAGATATGTGTTTTACAAACATTTCTTCACAAAATGTTTATTATCTTTTTAATATCATAAGTGCCTTTAGTAGTACAAGGATTTTAGTTTTAATAAAGCCTCATATCATTGTAAAATGATGATCATACCCAGGTTATCTCTTTCTCTTCGAAAGTTTTTAATCATTTTTAATTTCCATAGACACCTCTATGGCTCATCCGGTTCCACAAAGTCAGAGAATACAATACTTCTTCCCTTAAAAAAAGCCACCCCAAAACTATCCATTACCACTTTAAATCCACAATTTGAACCTTTACTCTTTAAGTCTGCCTGGGGCTCCCAGAGTTGTGGCCCTCTGGCCTTCAGCACCATGGCCAGAGCACACAGTTTAAAGAAAAAAGGCCTGGAAGAAACTATGCACAGAGGTCCCTGCTCAGAAGCTGTACTTTTGCTACTTGATGGCAGTTGTTTAGAGTGCAAAATGGGACACATGCTATTTAAATATAACAAAATGGTTGTATGATAAGAGGACCTCTGTGCTTAAATGGAGTCCTGGCAGCTTTTTTTTTTTTTAAGCATATGTGATTTTTCTTGCTGTTTACTTATAAAAAACATAAGGGGTAGTTGTCCCCACTACCTACTCTATTCCCTGTAAACAGCACAGCACACATTTCACAAATCAGCTATTTTAAATAGTTAGGGAAATTCAGCCTGACTGTTTTGTGCATTGAAGTGATAAAGATCCACATAAGTTAAGAGCTATGAAACTAGTGCCGATTTATTAAGTATTCAGTGTGTTCTGCACTTACTTTTTCCATAGTTTTTTTTATCTCATTCATACACCATATATAATATTAGTTGTTAAGGGGTTGAAAAGTCATGATATTAACTCCTTAGATCATATGTGGTGGAACTATTGGGGTTTTGTTGTTGTTGCTTTAGTGTCAATCTCCTTTCTGGAAAGAGAGTCAAGCAGGCCTCTTAGGGACATCACTCTTCTTTCACTCTCTGTTTATGGGGTCCATCAAGGACTCTACTTTCTGGTCACTTACGAGGAAAGAACATAACCCAGACCCTGCTAGCCAAACTGAGTTGGGGTATTCACAGCTGCCTCATAATCTTTACTGTTTCTTGAAGAAGAGATGAGAGGATCACAAGTGACAAAATGTATCAATTTGACAATTTTTGTGGTTCAGCCTTCCCATGTGGAGGAAGGCTCACTTGTGACTGATGTGTTAATTGACCTTCTGATCTAATTACAACCAATTGATTCCTAGATGTTTCAGGTGAATACATTTCCTGTGGAGACTGTGTGTATGCAAAGGATTTTTCCATTGTAAGGCAAGATGCTCAACTAATAGCATTCAACTCCTTTTGTTTCAGAAAAGGAGGGAGAAGATAGCAAAGAGTGTCATCCAATTTCCCGTTGCTAACTATTTATGGTAGTAGAGCTGGCGCTAATACATGTATTTTGGATGAACATTTGATTGAAAATAGGTTATTACCTTTTAAAATCCAATGAAATTTTATGTAATGGAGGGGGATTGAGATGATACACATTTCTGAACAAGAATCTGTGAAGGCATGATCTTGGCAACAAAGTTTGGCTCAGTTTCAGCAAATTGGGCCACTGAACATAGCAGTTGTCCTGGGTCAATTACTGTGATGGTAAAACCCCCCAAATGCCTTATTATTGTACAGCTGTGTGGCACATGCTTTTGTCATAGGTTGTTTGAAAGGTAGCATAGCCCAAAAGTCTTTAATTTCATTGCAATTTAGTGGTGACTAATAATACTCTTGTTATTTTGTCATTGGATTCTTATAACCTGAGAAAACAGGGCAACTTTCTGAGGTTTTGTGAAAGCATTAATGTAAAAGTTTTGATTTATAATCTGTACATATTGGTTACCCCATAATCAGGCAATTACATATGGGGCGATTCTTTTTTATAGTTGATACTAGATGAAGGGTAGAGGCTATTTTAATATGTCTACATGTATAAGTGTGCCTTTTCATTAAGTGCATTACATATGTGTGTGAATGAACTTACTATTCACTTATTATTCAAAAGACCTTCAGTCTTTTGACACTAGGGTATTCCAAGGAGGAATAGCCTGTGTGTTTTGGAGTATTCGTTCTAATATTATTAGTTATGTGACCATGAAATAGGTGAAGAGTAACTTCACTTCTCTGAGCTTTCATTTACCATCTGTAAAGTGGAGGGAAAAAAGTAACTACCATCACCCTTTAATAATCAAGGGAGACTGGTTCCAGAATCCTCTAAAAATACTAATCTCCATGATCCTCAAGTCATTAACACAACACCATGAATTATTTGTACGTATCCTGTGCATGTTTTCCTTTATATTTCAGAAGTTTTGATTACTTATAATAGTTACTAGAAGGCAAGTACTACATAAATGATTGTTAGCAAGAAAACAAATATGTTTATGTTCAGTATGAAGACAAATAATTCTACACAAAAATATCTTATCTATAAGTTGGCTCAATCATGGATGCAGAGCTCACGGTTTTGGAGAAGGAACTGTAGCCAGTTGTGCAAACAGGGTTAGAGATAATATATGTCCCTATATGGCAGATAGTAAAGGTTTTAAAAAATATTCTGCATATTCTGAATACTAAGAAATATATTATTTTTAGTATGACATAAGATTAGGGATGCTCATTTCAACCTATTCTATGCATCAAATAAGTAAAAAGTAGTGTGATACTATTCATACTATTTCACCTGAGTGAGACAAAGAGTGAAGACCTAGCAGAATTAATAACAAGAAGTGACACTTCAGATTCTAAACTTAAAACAATCTTGAATATTTACCTTACATTTTATGTGAGATTGCTATTAAAATTTCCTTCCATTTCTGTCCAAGGAAGATGGAGATGGTGAACAGAGATTAGGTTTACATCATTTCAGGAAAAGAGCATCATTTTCTACTGAGAGTTGGAAGTACTTACTCATTTTTAGTTTGCCAATGGCTTTCAGAAAAGCCCATGCCTAATTTTGCCAACTTTTGGGAAATAAAATGACTTATCATGTACTAAAATAAGAGAACACAATAGAGTGGTCAGAGAACACACCTCATTTTCTCCACATTGACCAAAGCCCAGTAAGTATGTATGACTGGTTTCTCCTAATGTATCTTACCTAAATTAGTGTTGTGGTCTATTAGCATTTAATATACATTTACATGTACTCTCTATTTTCTTCTAGATCATGTAGCAAAGTACAACATCAAATACAAAGCAACATGTTTCACATTTCTCACCTTTTCAAGACCCCATAAAGTATGAACTTTACATTTTTTATCTCTCTGCAGTTCTGCCCAAATATGTCTTCTTACCATTTCACTATTTCCAATTTCATGCATCTATACAGTTCCTCACTGAATCATCATAGTCATACAATAATCTTGAATTTTCATTGAACTTTAATGATTAATTTTTTTACTTGAAGTATTAATCTTAGTTTTAAATAATTCAGTATAGTAAAGATAGTATACAAAGCTTTAAAAATAACTCTGTGTTTGAAAGTTGGAAAATCTAGGGCTGGGGATTTAACTCAAGCAATATCGCATCTACCTTGAAAGTGCAAGGCCTTCAGTTTGATCCCTAGTACTTGCAAAACAAAAAAAAAGTTGGAAAATATAAAGTCCCTGTGAGCCTTTGTATTTTGTCTGTTAATTAACTCTCTCTATGCCAGCTTAGCATTTTGCGATATTAGCTTGTTGTTGTATTGAGGATATTTATTTGCAAATTGGTTTGCTAATACTTTGAGAACTCAGATGATAGACATCATTAACTTCTTTTTAAAATATAACATATAATTTTTATTATTTAATAATTATTTTTGAACCATTATACAAAAATTATTTTTGCTATTACTGGCTCATTTAAAAAAATTATATTGTGAAATAGGTACATTTTATATACACATCATGATCCCACTCAACATCGAGAATTTGTACCAGTATATGACACGACTTAATGCTCATTTTTTCCCATTCCCCTACTCACCCCATAAACATAAGCTTTGTTTCCCTTTTTTTAACCATTACAATTTTTCTTTCCCCTTGTTACTTACCCCTACCCCATTTCCCTTAGAATATTTTCTATTTTACAATATATATCATAGATTCTAAAACTCATTTACATTTTCAGTTTATCATAGCAAAGATATTTACACATCTATGACTTATTTACTTCATTAACTTCATTTAACTTATTTACTTCATTAACTTCTTTCAGAAAAGATACAAGTTGTTCAATGTTTTTGTGGCTAAATTCTGAAAGAAATTAGTCTTAATAACTAATTGAATCAATTTTTAGAGACTAAGTTTTTTTAAACTGACCTGCATCTCTGAGAAGCATTTACGAACTCTTAACTTTAGGCTGCAAGTCTTTGGCTTTGTTTTATTTTATTTTTTTAATTTGTCAAGGTTCAATGGGGAAAGCAAAATTCCTATGAAACAAGAGAACTGCTAAAATAATTCAAGTGTATTCACTTGTGCTAAGCACTGAACAGCTGAAAGAATGAATTTTAGAACCATGGAATCAACAACCATTCTGTTTGATGACTAAAGAACCTCTCTCAATGAACAGCTTCAAAAAAAGGAAGTTGCTTGAGAAGTCAAGAAACTGTTACAGTGGGCCTGGAGAATGTGTTAATGAGTAGGAATTACAGTGAAGAAGCATAGGAAACTGATCAAAGGAGACTAAGTATTGGGAAAACTTTCAGAATTCTCTGCATCTTTCACTCCACTTTGTGTTAGTACTTTTCATAGAACAATGGTCATTTTTCACTTCCAATCTTCTTCAAATTCTGCCTTCTACTGATTCCAAGCAGCATTACATTATTCTGGCAAAAAACTGTTTCTACCTTAAGAAATTTGACAATAGAATATCCTTGGAATTCAGAAATATCAACAAAGTGTGTCTTTCTAGTTTTTTTTTTTTTTTTATAATTTCCACCTGCATAAAGTTTTAGTGTTTGGAACTTTTTTCTAGCATATCTTGGGTATTTTGTGCTTGCTGAACAAACATTTTCCACAGATCTCACTTTTTTGCAATCCTCTGAGCAGAAACACTGTTTTTAGACTGTTCAAAATAACAGCTGTGTGGTAAGCAGCCTAGAAATGTAAAGATGACTTCTTCACCCACAGGAAAGCACAAACTTGCACAAAGCCTAGGAGGGTAGTGATGATGTCTCTCTCCAGCAAAAGTGGCATGACTCCTCATGGCCTTTATGAAAGGTTGAGGTCTACAGTAAGGATCTTATTCTGTAATGCAGCCTTCTTTAAGAGCAGGTAGCTAACTGCTCTCACCACGTCATCCTGCAAGACTCAGGAGAAAGAAACTGATACAAAGATGATTCTCCTGCTGCTTCCTGTGCTATGAATATCAGAGGACCATAAACCTGACCTATGTGTTCTGTTGTTTTCCATCAGCATCCATAAAACTGTCAGGTTAAGTTTTTACTTTTAAAATTGGGTAAATTTCAATGTTAAATTACTTTTATTTTCTTCTAAGTTTTCTGCTTTTATTTTCTTGAGAGATTCTCTCTTTGCTGTACATATTCTTACAATTCTACTAATCCTGTCCTCTTAGCTAGTCATTTATTTTTATACTGTGGAATGTAACTGAGAAGTCAACTATATTATTCTTAATTCTTATTAACCGGACTAACAACAAATATTCAAAACAAAATCTTTTCCTCTATATTCTTTCATAAGAAAAGTTCAGGCTCTGATTGGCTTGCTTAGAAAGGCCTGATTGTTGTGAAATGCTGTGAGCACTTTCTAGGTAGATTATGCATTTTTAAGTGATTTAACACTTGGAATTTTAGTCAGAAGTAAAAGGTTAATGCCACCTTCTCTGAATACAAACGGAGCGAGAGGAATGATACATTGTTGCGAAGTATTGATTTTTGTGTTATATGCTCTTGTTTTCATGGAATGTTTTTTTACATGTTATTATTTCTCAACAATCCGTCCTCATCTTAGTGAGAATCTTAGGGAAGTAAACAACGGTGGCTTTATACATCAGTTGAGAACATTTTTGTCTCATTTCTCCTTTGATAAATGTGGTTTACAGAAATACAAATCATAAAAATGTGCTAAATGTATTACGATCTCCCAGTTTGTATTTTGCAATCGTTCTCCCTTTTTCTTCTTCATATGTCTCACTTAAAAGCAACACAAACTGAGATAGGCACAGGGCCACGTAGACAGTTGGACTCTATATTTTAGCTCAGTCCATCCTCTTTCATCATGCAGTAAGACTTCTGCTTCTACTAAACAGAAGAAGAAAAAGAAAGAAAGCTCTAGTTAACCAATTTAAAGTGATCCCTCAGGCTCTCAGTCCTCACCTTTTCTGTAATCACTCTAGCAGATATCGGTACATGCTTTCTTGACCTGGAGCCCTCTCTGCACCTCGAGCAGGAGTGTGCTTCTATTTAGGGTTCAGGCAGGGCTGTGGTGGTGAGCTACCATTGTGCAAGTGGTTTCATAATTTGTCTACTACTTTGGAATCAGCTGCACTTCACATCTTTGCTTTTGGGCCCAACCCAAAAATGTTCCCTTGGTAGGAATCCTGCAAATGGATGGTTTTATTTTAATTTGTTACCTTTCTCTAATAATTCAGTCAGATTTTACTAGACCAGACAAGCAGGAGATGAGTTTTCCATACACCTTGGTTCTTGCCAGGAAATCTCTGAGCTTGGTTACATTTCTGTCTTTTGGTGCTAATTCTGTAGCTTCTGTTTTTTATTTCAACTGGATGAATTCCTTCACTGTCAGTTCTATGACCTCAGTGAGCTCATGGATCTCCCCCAAATTATGACCAGGATACGGGTTTTTGACTGGCGTGGTGCACTGTCTCCAAAATAACCCATGTTAAAGCTTCCATGTTCCCTCAGGTATGAGCCAGTGTGAGGAAACGTGTCATCCATGCTGTCAGGTTGTTTATGAATTCATCTTTGCCCAGATGTACTTACCATTGAGCAGACTTGCTAGGAAATCCAATATGAGAGTCTAAAATAACAGGTGTCAGAACTAAAACTTTCGAATTTGAACCCTGACTCCATCATTAACTACTGTAGTGATGTTGGGGAGAATTGTTAATATTTTTTCATAACACTCAATGATTCAAAAATCTGTAAGTGTTCTTAATTTCTATCAATAGAAGAATAAATGCTTTATGCAACCATTGTGGAGATCTGTGTGGAGATTTCTCAGAAAACTAGGACTACGGGTCCCATTTGACCCTGCTATACCCCTGCTAGGAATATACTCAAAAGAATTTAAAAACTCACATTGGAAAGACACATGTACACCCTTGTTCATAGCAGCTCAGTTCGTGATAGCTCAATCTTGGAAACAACCCAAATGTCCATCAACTGGAGAGTGGATAAAGAAGATGTGTTTTTTTTACAAAATGGAGTATTACTCTGCCTTAAAGAATGACAAGATCGATCCATTTAGGTGCAAATGGAGACACCTGGAGGATATACTAATAAGTGAAATCAATAGATCACAGATAGACAATTCCCGGATCTTCTCTTTGGCATGAACACCTGTAGATGCAAATGAGTTCTAGAAAGTAGGACAGCTTTTATAGAGTGGAATATTTCTCTAGGAAACTTGGTGTGGGAA
>PVIC010008245.1:34584-48581 GCA_004025085.1 Thryonomys swinderianus | reverse complement strand
AGAGAGAGAGAGAGGGAAGGGAGAGGGAGGGAGGGAGGGAGGGAGGGGGAAAGAGACACTCCCAGAAGACGGTGGAGTGGTGAACACCAGAGAAAGTTTCTCCAAGATTTGGAGTCCAGATGCTGGAATACAGCAACATGAGGAAGGGAAGAAGGAGGGAAGAGGGTGTCTAGGACCCAGTGAGAATCGAAGTGAGAATCAGAGCCCACAAGGAGAGCAAAGAGAGAGGCCTCAATGCAGAAGACACAGGCTGCTTTCTCCCTAAGGCCAGACTTGCATTTCAGGAGGGGCAGCTTGAACCTGAAAAGATATGGTGACTACTGATGACTTCAGAGATCCCCATGGAGAAATACACCAGTGGAATAGAGCAGTGGATGCTGGAGTCTGCAGCAAGTGAGGAGTAGTCCCGTCCCGGTACAGTTCAGACATCCCCAGGAGGGGGTAACTGGCTAGCTGCCATTTGGGAAAGGGACCAAACGAACTCAGAACTCAGAACAGATATGGACTGGTTCCATCATAAATGTTCCATTGTCAGCATGATGCACAGCTGTGGGAGACACCCAAGCGCAGGCAGCAAAGTTCAAGCCAGCAGGAGACAACAGGCTGAAGGGCCCTGCCTCCTGCCTCACAGTCAGAATTCAGAAGCAGCCTAAATGTCAGTGGAGCTAAAGGGACAGCTTGTTGAGACTCTCCACCAGCCCATGGTCGCCCTACTGCTAGCTTGCTGGAATCCAGCAACACAGACCTGGGCTCTGTCTTCCCACTTTGTCTACCAGTGACAGCAGAGTCACACACTGAAGTGGACTTTTTTCTTTCCTTTCTTTCTATTTCTCGCCTTTTTATATTGTTTTTGTTTTTATATGATTGTGAACATTGTTCTATGTTTTTTATTTGTTCTGTTTCTATTTCTATTTCTTCTTTGTTCTCTTTTTGTCTTCACTGGTGTCCAAAAGCTTGTATAAGCTTCATTTGTTCTTCAGCCTTGCTTCTAATCTCTTCTATTTTTCTGCATTTTGCTCTAACCACTTTCAAATTTTCTCCTGAGAGTAAAATCAGCTTACAGAGGAGATATTTACTGTTTACAATTTTCTGGTTTGTTTAGATTTTGTTTTATCACTACAAATCTCATTCATATGGTTAAAGGTAGCAGAATAATTCAACAGTGTACCATTTGCTAGGCTGTACATGATATTGTTATGATTACTGACTGGACTAGAGCCGAGTGACACAGTTGCTCTCATCAGTTGTTTGTCCTTGTGTGTCAAGACTGTGGTGGCCTAAGAGTCATAAACAACACTATAGGACTAGGATAAATAGGCAGCAACTTCTTGTCCATAAGAGACTGAAGAACTATGATCTTACAGTGGACTCAAAACCCAAAAGCCAACTATACCTGGAATACATCTCTGAGAAGTAATCACTTCCTAAGAGTTTGTGATACAATAAAGCTGCCTACCCTAAGAAATATATAAGAATCAATGCAGAAATTAAACTAGAAAAAAGGAAGGAAAAGAAAGAGCTCCCATTTTAAGGTAATAAGTAACAAATATATAAAATATTTAATTCAGTCTATAATTATTTGGGGAAAAAACAATGGATCAAGATGAAAGAATAAAATTAGTAGCAGAGGCTCTTTTTGGATGGTGGATTATGAGTGATTCTTTGTTGTTGTCTATCTCAGAGACTGTTCCAATTGCTCTCAAATGAACATGTATTATTCAGAGAGTTCAAAAGTTGTTAAAGTAATGGACGTACCTTCAGGACATACTCATAAGTGAAATAAATATATCACAGATGTGTAAATATCGTATCTGTTCTCTGGTATGAGCAACTGAAGATATTAATTAGTTCTAGAATGTAGGATGGATATTGTGAAATAGAAAGTATTCAAAGGAAAAACTAGGATTAGAGGTTCCATTTGACCTTGCTGGGGATATACACAAAAGAATTACAAGATTCCTGTCACAGTGACATATGTGCACCCATGTTTACAGCAGCTCAGTTTGTGATAGCTAAATCTTGGAAACAACCCAAATGCCCATCAACTCTAGACTGGATAAAGAAGATGTGTTTTTTTTAATAAAACGGAGTATTACTCTGCCATAAAGAATGATGGCATTGAATCATTTATACTCCAATGGACGTACCTTCAGGGCATACTCATAAGTGAAATAAATAGATCACAGATGTGCAAATATCATATATTTTCTCTAATATGAGAAACTGAAGCTATAAATGTGTTCTAGAATGCATGATTGATACTATGAAATAGTAAATATTCAAAGGGTAATGAGGCTTAGGGGTAAATAATGAAGAAAAAAATTGATGGTAAAAAAATGAAGCAATGCTTATGTATATAGGGGTCACAGGAGATAGGGTGGGTAGGGGAAGGAGGAAATGAGAATTAAGTTGTGTCATATACTGGTACAAATTCTCAATGTGGAGTGTAATTGTGATGTGTATATATAATGTACCAATAAAATGTAAAAAGAAAAAGGAAATATTCAAAGGAAAATGTGGTGAAGGAGTGAGTAATAAGGGGTAAAGAAAAAATGTGATGGTAATTTAAAAAAGGGAAACAGAGCTTATGTATTTAAGGGGTGGAGGTTGTGGGGTGGCTAGGGGAATGGGAAAAAATGAGAATTGTGTCATACTGGTACAAATTCCCAATACTGAGTGTGATTGTGATGTGTATATACAATGTACCAATAAAGATAAAAATTAATTTTAAAAAAACTTTTTTTAAAAAGTTGCTAAAGTATTTTAAATCAGGAAGCAAGATAGATTCTTAGCCAAAAGGCTAAGATCAAATCAAGAGCCAAGATGATCTAGAGGAAGATCACTGAACTTAGAAAGCTGAGCTCAGCTCCTCATTAAGGGTTGACTTTGGAAATCCTACCTTCAGATCTCAGTAGGGATAGCACCACACTACCTACCTCAAGCAGTTTTCCCAATAGTTAAGTGAGATGCACAGTGAAAAGATTACGCAGCATTCTGGGTACCTCAGGATGCCCAATAATTACTAAAGAATTGAAGAACTGCATCTGCAATATAGGGACCCAGAATAAGGGAGAGTCCTCTGAGGACAGAAGGGTTTGTTTCTGGGTCTGATTATACTGGAGATTCCAAGGCAAATCCTGTGCCCGCTACCTCCTTGCACTGGAATCATATCATATGAGCATTAATACTAACTTCACTGCATCACAAGGGTCACGGAGATTACACAAAAGGTAGCAAGCCATATAGCTCAGGTGCCACATCCACTCTACCACTTGTTTCCATATATAACACTTGGAGCACAGGCCATCCCATGTGTATGGAGTATCTGTTGCTGCTTTTGTGCCACAAGGGCAGATGTAAGTTGTTTCACCAGAGACCACAAAATCTAAGACATTCACTGACACCGCGAAGAAGTGTGCCAAAAACTGAGACAATGTATGCAAATTACCTAGAAAACGCCTGCCATTCAAAATATATTGGCTATAGTTATCCTTATCATTATTACCTTTATAATGGATCAAGTCCTCTGCTTAGAAGTAATTCTAGAAAATCACATTGTCCTGACCCTGTTTTCCTCTATTTTAAGCCTAATTAATCCCAGATGGATGACTCATTCTTGCTGAGTTATTCAGAACAAGAGTTCCTAAAGAACTTCTGCAATCTATCCCTGCACATCCCCATCATCACATTTAGGGACATATTTTTGTCTCCTAGTCTCCCTTTTTCTCTGTTGTCTCAGTGCCTCAACTGTTCCCAGGTAACACAGAACCATTTCTGGTATGGCTTCTGTATAGCAACTTACCCTGCCTAAGAAAATCTTGTCATCCAAACACAATTCTCCCCTGTGGGTCACGTGGCCCCAACTTCTTTCTGTTATTAGTCAGGCAGGCTCTGGTTTTAGGCATCCTGGGTGCTAGAAATCCAGCTGGTGTAACCAGGAAGAGGCAAGAATCAAAGAATGACCTCACAATTGAGCTAGGCTGTCCATTCAATACACAATATCTGAAATGCAGCTTTGGCTCCAGACTAGGTTTAGGAAACATGATCTGAGGAAGCTGGTGGCTGTGGGTCTGTCCATTCACAAATCAAGCATGCACTAGGTCAGCTAGGGCAGAAAGTGCTTTACCTGGATTGGGAAACTACAGAGAGGGGAGTCTATTCTGACTCAGGAACCTGTTGATGCCACACACCAGGTAAGATGAATGAGCTGGTCTCTGTCACAGCCAAGAACCACAGGAGCATGAACCCCTAGCATGAACAACCACAGATTTCGGAGATATGGGGGTATGAAAACTTCATCCTACACAGACTAACCTCTTCCCCTGTCTCTCTCAACTGCAAAACTTCAGCCACCTCAAGTCGGGTTGTGGTGGCCCATGCCTGTAATCCCAGCACTCAGGAAGCTGAGGGAGGAAGATGGCCAAGAATTCAAGAATTCAAGATTGCCAAGAATTCAGCCTGAATTACATAGCGAGACCCTCTCTTTTTTAAGTATTTTTTCCTTTGAGTTCATTTGTACATTTTAGATATACATTATGACCACACTCAACATTGAGAATTTGTACCTGCACATGACAAATATTGATTTTCATTTTTCCCATTTCCCTGCCCTCCCAACAAACCCCACTTCTATATACATCAGCTTTGTCTCCATTTTTTGTTTTTACTATCAAATTTTTTCTTTCCCTTTACTTTCCCCTAGCCCCCCTTTTTGAACATTTTCTTTCTATTTCACAAACCTATCATACACTCTGAACCTTATTTACACCTTTAGTTTTTCATACTTGAGAAACAATATGGTATTTACACATCTGTGGTAGATTTTTTCACTTATGAATACGTCCTCAAGGTACAACCACTTAAGTATAAATTTTTCTAACTTATCATTCTTTATGGCTGAGTAATACTCCATTTGATTTTTTTAATAAAAACCCCACATCTTTATCCAGTCTCCTGCTGATGCACATTTGGACTGTTTCCACTTCAGTCATCGCAAACTGTGCTGCTATAAACATGGGTGCACATATTTTGATGTGGTATGTTGCTTTTAATTCTTTCATGTATATGCCTAGCAAAGAAATAGCAGGGTCAAATGGGACCTCTAACCCTAGCGTTTTCAGGAATCTCCATACTGATCTCCATAATGGTTGTACCAGTCTACATTCCCACCAACAGTGGAGAAGGGTTCCTTTCTCCCCTCAACCCCACCAGCATTTGTTGTGGGTTGCATTCTTGATAGCAGCCATTCTTTATGGTGTGAGATGGAATCTCAGAGTTGTTTTCATCTGCATCCCTTGAATGAACACCAATGTTGAACTTTTTTCCGTATGTTTCTTTGCTGCCTTTAGTTCTTCATCTCAAAAGTATTTGTTCATTTCCAGTGCCCTTGAATTGGGTCTTTAAATAATTTAAAGTTCTTTATATATTCTAGATAGTTGTCCTTTGTCTGGGGAACAGCTGATAAAATTGTTTTTCCAACTTGTAGGTTGTCTTTTACTCTTGTTGGAGGTTTCTCTGCTGGCCAGAAGCTTTTCAATAAGATGAGATCCCAGTTGTTGCTTCTTTCTGCTACTTCTTGTGCTGATGAGATTTTGTTCATAAAGTTTTTCCCTATGTCAATATGTGAGACCTATCTTTTAGAATAAATTTCAGCCGTTTATCAGCACTGATTGACCTCTATCCATGTAAACTATGACAGTCATGGTGGGCTTTTGATCATGGTCAAATCCAGACAGTTTCACTTTCTCCTGAAACCTTGTAATTTATTGAGCATTTGGATCCATGGGGAAGCTTGAATATCTGCATTCCTAGCAACTGCTCAAACATTTGTGCTCATAACCCAGATGTAATACTTCAAAAAACTCTAGCTGCAAGAATTTCTCATGTGTGAAACAGAGGTATGAAATTTAAGAAGCATGATCTCTTCATCTGTTTTTATCAGAACCCTATGTATCCGCTCTCAATTCATTCATAGGTGAACAGAGTGGGGCACAAAGAAACAAAATGGAACAGTTCAAAACATAGTGCCTGGGAGCTAAATTCTCAGCTGGAAAACAGGTGGCCTGGTGAGAGTACAAACCAGCAGCTGCAAACCTCCATTCCTGCAGAAGTCACAGAGCCTAATACTAGTGAGTGCAGCTGTTCCTCTAGCAGCTTTGGGAATGCACACACTGTCTCCAGCTGTTAGCATGTCTGAATGGACATCCAAGGTTTCTAGATCTTCCAGTTGTTCAAGAGAGATCAGAAATTTCCATTTATCCAGCATTATCAATTAATTCAAACTTTGAAAACAATACCGTGCAAGCCAGATAATACACATCTGCCAGCTAAATCTGGCCTGGGAGCTGCAGGTTTGTACCTTCTATGTATCCATACTTGTCAGCCCTTGCTGGGCATACAAATCACTTAGCGTCCTATGTTCTGACAGTTCTGGGGTGGGGTTTGTGATTTTAATTTCCATGGAGCTCCTGGATGATCCCTATGCCCCATATCCTAAGGAGCAAAGCTCCCTAGCTGGTGATTTGTAGAGAGCAGCAGGAGCAGCACCAGAAGCTGGTTAGGAACATGTGTTCTCTGGCCACACTCTGGAAATGCTGAGTCTGTATTCTGGAGTGGGGACTTGGAAATGTGTTTTCACACTTGGTGAGTTATTATTCTTCTGCACATTTATGTTTACAAAGCACTGTTGTTTTCTGCTGTGGTGCACTCTGAAATCTCTAAATGTACTAATGCTAAGAGACACTTTTAATTGGTCTAAGAGGAAGGTAAGCATGAGGATCTTTAAGTTTCCCATCTCCTCATTATATACAGTCAATATTGAAGATTCTAGAAGTTCATATCAGATTCTTCCACATTTTCTGCTGAAATTGGAAAAAAAAGGAGGAGGCTACTTGGAGTAGAAGAGGTGATTTCAGCTAAAGCCTAGGACTGGAATTTGCATATACGCAAAGTCTGTTCTCCTGGCACAGAAGCACACACACCTGGGAGAAAAGTGCCATGAGCCTGAGGCGGGGACCCTCCCTCAATCCCAGGTTTCAAGAAGCCAACACCTCTGCTTTCCTGGGACTTCACACTGCATCCCACAGCCAGCAAAAGAAGCCAGCAGCACAGTTGGCTGGTTGGAGAATGATAGCCAGCCAAGGCCAGGAGTGGACAATGGCCAAAGTAACTGATCCACAGATGGCCTATCTGGTCAGGCACAAAGACCTGGGTTTAGTGCCTTGTCTGGCTGCATAGTTGAAATGAAGGCCACTCTGTTTTCTGGTTTTATAAGATAATTGGTAACCAGTTAAAAACATTAAATACTAATAATAACCTCAGTGGGGAATGACTATCTGACTTCCTATCCTGGGTGGCATCCAAAAGTTTGGTTTAGACTGCAGTTTTGACAAGCCATTTGAGCATGGGAAAAAATAGGACCAGTCCAAAGTATCCAGGACACAAAGACAGGAACAATATCAGAATCTCAGAGGACAGGTTGTTTCCAGTAGCAGAGCATGGAGCAAAGGAACAAAGCAACAAAATCACTGGGTCCACTAGCATACAAAGAGAAGGAATAGAGACTAAGGGAGATAATCAGCAATAGAGAGGAAGCAAAACAAAGCAAGTAAGTTTTGGAAGCAGAATCCATTCAGGTGGCTGTGAGCCTCGATGGGATGTCTGTGGCAGAGTTGATAGGCTGGAAAAGAGAGTGCCAAGGCAGTGAGCCTGCTTGGAAAACATTCCTCATCACCTACTTCCATATCTTTCTGTCTATTGGTCAGCAAATACTTACTGAGCCCCTCCTACGAGCCAGGGAATGAGCAGAGCTGAAATGAGGCTCCCAAATGTAACTGGTGAATAGTTTTGACTTGAACATATGTATTCTGGAAGCTAATTCAGACTATGTACAAACACTTATTGAATATCTTTGCTATTCCAGATCCTGTGTTTAATCCTACAGTTGCAATAGTAAGGAAAATCAACTATACAATTACTTCTCCCCTAGAAATTACATGCTAGTGGGGGAGGCTATCATAAGCAAACAAAAGCACAATATCAATAATGCATTTGAGTTTTGTGCAAAAACTGGTACTGGGTACCCATGAGAAAGCTTTCCTTTGGAAATATTCCCTGAAGAAGTGACATTTGATTTGATATCTCATGGGAGACCAAAGGTTTATTAAAGCAAAGCTGTACTAAAATTCCAGCAAAGGGAATAGAAAGTGCAAAGGCCCAGAGATGAAGGGAGCATGTTGCTATCAAGAAATGGGAAGGAGCCGGTATGGCTGGAACTCAGTGTACAAGAAGGAATCAGTTTTTGCCAAGCACAGGGTGCACCAAGAGAAACTCGAATCTCATCCAAGAGGAAAGAGACATCAGTTAAAGCACTAAGCAACAATGTCTCACAAGTGAGGCTGGGCAGATTCTTTAGACTGTTTGATAATGACGATCCCTCTCCCACTCCCAATAAGAAGGGTTTTGCCCTGAATCAAAATCTTATCTGACCAAATACTCTCAAGGCAAAGAAAGCCAGCTTTTCTCAAGTTAGCAAGTAAATTTAGATTTCTTAGCACCTGATGCCTGGATGTTCAGAGGACCCGTGCTCCTTCTGATCCTCCTGCCTAACAGGTAGAACCAGAGTCATAAAACATGGCCGGGTCACCCAAGTGCCCTGCTTGACTATGCAAGAGTCAACAAGCTGCTGCCTGGAGAAGAGACCAAAGGAAACTCCAGTGCAAAGGTGCACCAGGGCTTTCTGTGCATATTTGTGCACAGCAATGGCTGGAGGAGAGGCAGAAGCTCCTCAGTATCCTCCTGATGCATGGTTTCCTACTAGGATGGTCAGCCTGAAACCAACATCTTCTTAGTGTGCCCTCCTCTTCTGGCATACTGTTTCTCTCTTCTCTCTCTCTCTTCCTCCCCTACCTGTAGTCACAGATACGGACACATACAGACAGACAGCCCCCTCTGTATGTCACACTATATAGATACAGCTAAATATGTATATACACTATCCATATGTAATTCAGCCATACTAGTATGAAGATGTACAGAGAACATGCATTAAAGAAATTCTACAATTAGATCCCAGATAAAGAGAAAGATTTGCCTATCAAAATAGTGTAGCAGGATCCAGTATCACCTTTGTATATACTCTGCTTATTTACAGAGTAGTTAAATTGAATGCTACATTTCTTCAGTGTTCTTTTACTATGTATTCCCTTAATAGATTAACCATAGAATATTGGAATCCGTTTCAGCATCTTCTTTAAAACACACACAGTTGGGCTCCCAAGAATCTGACTCCCAATGAAGGAGGTGAGAATTCTAAAGGATGGGCAGATTCTTTGGCTAAAAGACATCTGGAGACAACCCACAGGAGTGGCAATGTTTATCTCTCATGCCTCCCAAGTGGGATATCACCCAGATAGTGGCAAAAATCACATCTGCTTTTCCAAAATACAGGAAGCATCCTTAGCATCCTTCTGTGAGAAGCCTGGACAAAAGTCAATTCTCATTACAAAGTAGAGTAATTAACTTACTGTCTTACAGGAGTCTTCCATAGGAAATTGGGTTAATTACTGGAATTCACCCAAACTAGAATTCTCCTAAGGAGAAATGGCTCTCTCAACCACACTGCTAACCTCATCTTCTGTGTTGTGCCAGCACTGACCAGATCAATCCTCTTGTGCTCAGTGACTCTGCCTCTAAATGGGGATAAAGAATCCATCTTGCAGCCTGGTTGACGGGACAAAAGAGATCGCACCTGTGTCATGTGCTTAGAAAAGCACCTGGAGCATCAGAATAGCACTACATCAACAAAAAAGGGAACATTCTTCTATTTTTAATTTCCATGCCTGAACTCTGCTGTCCAGACCCCCACTTGCCTCAATAACACCTTCATCTTCAAAAGCACAGATTGTGGAGCCTTTTGTCCTAGAAAGTAGGTATTGGCATTGTGATGGCCAAATAGGATGATGATTTCAGACCAGGACAGGACAAGAGCAACCTTGGATAGAGCTGTGAGAAGGGGTGGGTACAGGATTCCCCAACCTCACTCACTCACATGGCCTTCCGGTGCCATGGGGTCTTGATTCCACCAATGACCTGAAGTCTAATAAGAACCAAACTGTCCCTATACACTATCTGCTCTGGGATCCTGATTCACTCAACTATTCTGATTCCCCCCAAATGCCCACCACACAGGCATGGTTCTAAGAGGTGACTTATCATGGGTGTGTGTGATGCTCATCACTACTGAACTAGTTTCCTGATGAGTTTCTAGTTGGGTGTGATGTTGGGAGGTGAGCTTGGAGAGAAGAGGTGGGTCACTGGTAGTATGGCCTGGAAGTTCATATCCTTCCTACTCTCTCAGTCCCTTGCTGCTTCCTGTCTGCCTTGCTATGGACTGTTTCTCCTCCATGACAACCCTGTCATATTGTCCTGCCTTTAAACCAGCCAACTATGGATTGAAACTTCTCCAAACTATTTGCCAAAGTAAACCTTTCCTCCTTTAACTTGTGGATGTTGAGTATTTTGTCCCAGCAATGAAAAAGTAACTAAGACATAGGTGAATCTATATTAATATCAAGTCACAACAAAATTAAAGCGATTGAGCAAAACTCACTGGCATTGAAATCAAGACAGGTTAGATATTCTAGACCCTGGGATGCAGTAGGTAGTAGAGAAGACAAAGTCTTTACTCTCTTAGTGCTTAACCTTTATTGAGAGAGACAAACAGGTAAGTGTGGCAAATAAAGATAAAGCAGGACAAAAGAAAGCAACATAAGATCTTCAGCTTCCCTTATGTTCTTGCTCTCTGTCCTAAAGCTGCCATTCACTGTGACCTACCATCTGACATCCATGGTCTTTCCAATTTGCCAGGAAATTTCAGATTACATAGGAAAGTAACACTCAAAAGATTAACCCCAAGGGCAGATGGCTTAATTATTTCATGCCAATTAAATCAATGGCTCAGACCCACTGCTTGCTGGTCACACTGTAGAGTCTCTAGTGCTGGTGTAGATACCTGGTATAATGCAAATGACAGTAATGATGATGAACATGAGGGTCGCACAGACAACTCAGCAATACCGAGAGACCCAGAGAAGTTGTACAGTGTGGTATGTCAGGAGGCAAAGGAGTGAGTAAAATGGGAGTGATGCATGATAGGTGCTAAAAAAAAAAGCTGTATGCAATGAGGATGTGCAACAATGCCAGCTATCCCACCAGTAAGGCACATGTGGCTGTGATGCTGTAGGACTCCATACCAGATTCTGTTGAGCACTGCACAACAGCAAGAAGAGAGGCAAAATGCACAGGATGCCTTCCCTGTCCCCGAGGTGCTCAGAGTTTAGGGCTAGGAGCAGACTTAGAAACTGAAAACTGCAATTTAGGCCCAAAGACAACCGAATCACACGCAATCAGGTTGACATGGGACTCCATCTCTGCATTTTTGCCTCTTGATGAAGGGTTCAGTGGTGACAAACTTTGTCTGACACACCCTAAAACTGAGTGGGCTGTGAAAGCACCACAGATGGCATAATTTAACACTGAGTGCCCAGATGCTCTGAAGTAACTGAGATGGGATGACTTTGTTATGCTCTCATAGGGGATTGAAGGACAGAAGAGTGTTTGCATACTCAAGGGTGACTCAGAGTGAAGGGATCCTCCAGCCCCCAGTCCTTTGGGAAGAAAGAGATCCTGGGGTAGGACATGAGGATTTGAGAGACAGATATAAACTGAGGGGATGTGGGGAGTTTCTTCTTAACAAGCAATGAAGATAATGCCTGTGGCTCTTCTGATGGAGAGTGAGAGCTTTCCATAGCACCAGTAAACAATGAGAGCCTGAATCAGAGTTCCCAGGGAGACCTCTGAGGCAGGCACTGGAACCACTGAGCTGGAGCCACTGAGCTTCATTCGGTTCGCCCTGGGAGACATCTGAGCTACCAGAGGAGATCTAGGTCTCTCAGTCCTCTCTCCTCTTTCTTTTCCCTCCGCCCTCCAATGCAGACTCTTTGCACTGAACTTCACCACCAACACTTTTTAAAAATTTCTTGGGACCTCACTACAGTGCCCAGGCTGAGATCAAACTTTTGATCCTCCTGCCTCAGCCTTTCATAGTTTTTGGGCCACTATACCTGGCCCCAAATCATTCTGGGTCCTATGCATAGTAATTCCTTTATATTATCTCTGAAGCTTCAGGAAAGCATACTGAAAAGCTACAACCTGTCAAAAATTGGCTTTAGCATGAGAAGAGCCAAATAGATTAATGGAGTGCAATAGAGAGCCCAGAAAAAGGCCCACATAGGTGTGCATTTCATATATTGTAAAACAGTATTTCAGAATGGTGGAAAAGGAATGAGCTACTCAACAAACACTGTTTAGCCCTTAGGGGAAAAGGTAGATATCTATTTTTTAACCATTCTATAGATATATCAAAAAGCTAACAGATTTTTAAGTGTTAAAAAATGTAAGATTTTTGTAAATAATTTCCATCTATACTCTTCTTAAGATAAAAAATCAGATATCTGATGGATAAATTTGATCACAAAACTTAATGATATCCTATACATTGAAACTTTCTTCTAAAGAGTTAAAAGTTAAGTGACAGGCTGAAAGAAAAAAATCTTACATATATATAACAACCAGAGGACTGATGTCCTAATGTATCAAGATTTCTCAAAAATCAATAAGATAAAAACACTTAAACTTAATAGAAAATTGGACAAACAATATAAACTGATGCACTAAGAAGAAATGCAAATGAAAAAGGTGTGGTAATTTTATTAGCAACGAGGATCATGTAAAATAAAACAACAGTGATATTTCACAGAGTTTTTGCAGTAGAATAGCCAGATACAGGCAATATTAAGTGCATACTGATAAACAATGTTAGTAAAAGATCAAATTGGTGATGCTTCTCTAGAAGGCAATTTAATCATGTCTTGTTTTTATTGTTGTTTTTAAGAATGCACCTAACCCTTTACTAAGCAATCTGGATAGACCGTATAGAAGAATATATGAGCCCTAAGTAGTACATAAATGCTACAAAGTGAATATTTTGTTCCCCCAAAATTTACATGTGGAAATCTAATCCCCAGGGAAATGGCATTTGGGGTAGGTTCTATGGGAAGTAGTCAGTTTGTGGGGGTGGAGCCTTTGGATATGGCACTAATGCCTTCATAAAAAGAGGCAGGCAACTGACTCATCCTCTCTGTGCCATGTGAAGACATAGGAAAAAGAGTCTGTTTACAACCAGAGCAGGGATCTCACTACAACCCAGCCATGCTGACACACTAGTCACAGACTACCAACCTCCAGAGCTGCATGAAATCCGTGACTCCCATCTGAGTGATCTGGGGCAATTTGTTATAACAACTGGAATAACATATGTAACTGGAGATAAGCAATATGTCCAGCAAGAGTAGAGTAGTTAAAAAAGGGATACCCATGCAGTAGGACACCATGCAGGTATTAAGTAAGTGTACAGGTTTATATCTTCAACACATACCAGTAAGTAGAAAATAAAGCTGCTATAGTATGATGCTATTTCTATTAAAAGTCAGGTATTCACTATATAATATATAAACATAGATGTAGATTTAGTTGTAGACATAGCTGAATCTATAGGCACAGATATGGATCTGTAGATACTTAATATAAGGGAGAAGATACATATAGAACTAATACCAAGGGTTATGGGAGTGTGAGAATGGAGGTAGAGGAATATAAAGAGGAATATTCACATTATCTTGCATACATCTGAAATAAATATACACATATGCATATGAACAATTACAATAAGGATGCATTTAGGTTTTCTTTTTACTATGATTATGAGTGTGTGTTAAATGTATAAATTAATGGGCTTCATTTTGCTATTTCTATATATTCTGCATGAAGGGAAGAAAGAAGGAAAGAAATAGGGGGAGGGGAGGGAAAATAGGTAAAAGAATCACATGTGAAAGGACATATAAAAATAAAAGATTTCATGAGAATTAACTCATGCCATA